>MU224945.1:1085793-1102237 GCA_018584345.1 Thuja plicata
ATTATGATCTAATTACTAACTCACCTATTCACTCTAGTCGCTTAAGTTAACCTTAGGTTTTCCCTTTTAGGGTTTCGTGATTCCTTTTATAAGGATTCACCTCTTAGTTTTCTTTACAGAGTTTTTTTATCATCACATTGTAATCTAGAAACATATCATTAATATATTGTTTTCTTGAGCACATGATGTCTTCTCTGGCTTTTTGGCCTCCATAGCTGTTCTTCTGTCTTCTGTATTTTGCTTCCAGTCTGTAACAGTCTTGCATGCAGGTGTTCTTGGGAAGATTTGCTTTCAGTCAAATCCAACAATCTTGACCGTCGATTTGAGAGAGATTTCTATAAAAGAGAAACTCTTTTCCTTCACAAAGGATCCTAATTTTTATTAAAGTTATTATACTCATTTTTCATCTTAGCTTTCTTTCATGTTTTAGCTTTCATTTATGTAGCATTGTTGTTTAATTTTATTCAAGCATGCAAACATAAACTTAGAGCACACTTTGATTTGGTGTTATTAAAATGAATATCTCACGTTTCATTTAGTGTTTCTAAAATGAATCTTAATTAGCTTTGGATGAACAACAATCTGCATTTGCATTTTGCATTTAGTTTAATCAATCATATAGCTCTAAATCCTTTGTTTAGGTCTTCGGTGTAGTCACTGAGCTTGCAATAACCTGAGAGCAAGCTCATACTCCTGCCTTCTAGAAGGCAACAGGTCGACTCTTCCAGACATGCAGGGTGAATCAATCGATATTCATTCTTTTATGTAGCTAAAGAATAATGACCATGTTAAATTTTATGGCTAAATTAGAGGCCCACATTTAGCTATCACATATCTGGCACCCACCGTGGGGCTGAAAATCAATTTCAGGCCTCATTGTTAAATTCTGCTTTTAATTCTATTTTATGTTCACTTTGAGTCAAATTTGACTCCACGGTTGCGTTCAAAACGTCATTTTGGTCAAAAATGACTATAAACACGCCTATGTTCGGGCAAAGTTGAATCTGTCACAAAAAATTTTTACAAACAGAGGCCGTACGACCTTCTGGATGCATATCAAATTTTTTTTTTTTGCGCATATCGAGACAACTTCATGCATATCGAGGCAAATTTTATTTTTTTGGTCAAAAATAATAAAATTTATCATTTACTTTCGGTAACCGAAGAACTTTTGGTTTATCTAGTTCGGGTTTTATTTGCTGGTTATCGTTCTCTAGTTCGGTTTTACGCTGCCCTCAAACATCTTCATTTCTTTGCATTACAACTGACAGATTTTGTTTAAAAGGAAATAAAATATCTTTGGCGGGGGGCATGTGGGATTAATGCCCTACCCCACCATGCAGCTCCTAAACCACCCACCGCCCACCTCACCTCCTCCACCCCGCTTCTTACCCTTCAACGCAGCACCCAAACCCCCACCTCCCTTCCATCTCTCACGCCACTTCTTAACCCTCGACCTCCCTCCTTCTCTCCACCATTTCCTCCACCTCCCACAACCCTCCACTGTCACCACTCCCTCTGCGGCCAAAACACTACCGCCGCCTGCCTGTGCCTAAATCCCTCCTCTCCGCCTCCCCTCCACTTCTTCTCCCACCCGCGCACTTAAAACCATTTGCTCCGCCACTCCTCTACCACCGCTTGCACTTTCCCACTCCACCCGCACTGCTCCCTCTACACAGCTCCTCCCCTCAGCCACCCAACCGCCACCCAAAAACACCACCTCCACCCAAACACCACCATGTCCTTTCTCAAACTGTATTTAATTTGACGGGTGGTCACCAGTCATGTCATAGGGTTTTTGGTCTTTGGTGATGGGTAGTAGACCATCAATTTTAATGCATTTTTTTGATGATGTCAGCAGTGGGTTTTAAAAATCTACCTACACCATATGCATTCTAGTTTTTATAGTGCAATTTTGAAAGCTCATATCTTGCTCATATTGGCTCCTTTTTGAGTGCATTTTTTTTTGATTAGGGGTAGAATTTCACAAAGATCGTAGTGGTGGGGTTAGTTTTTGATTTTGATATTTGGATTGATCAGAAATCACTATTTTTGGTGACTGTTGCTGTCTAATCCTTGTTTTTGTAGCTTCCGGAGCCTCGTACGAGCTCATACGATCACCTTTTTCAGTGAATTTTTTTTTGAAATTGCATAATTTTATGTCTACTATCTGAATATGCACTCTATTTTCTGATTTGATAATTTTTATATTATGGACTAATCTTTGGCTTGGTCATTTGTGATCTTATCTTTTGCATACAACCTAATAGTGGTTTGCAGAACGTTATTCAAGAAGACTAAAACTCAAACTACTCACAAATTGGTTTTGCAGGTTGCCTTTGATCGATAGAACGCAAAACAATGTGCTTGCATCTTATTTTCGATTTCTTAAAATAGGAACCCGCATGCAGGATTTATTAAAATGAACATTTATTTGCTATTTTAGGAATGACAATGATGTCATGAAACTATGCTCTCGCCCTTTTGGGATGATCAGAAATCCAGAAGCATTATTGTCATTCTCTCATTCTGCTTGAAGTGTCTGTTAGTTTTGTAAATCCTAAGAATTGCATGGATGTATCCTCTCCCCTCGCTTTCGTGGATCTTGGGTGTAAGAGAAATCCATACAAATCCTTTAGCGTGGCTACCTCTCGAGTGCTTTAACCCTTACCTCTAAAAGCTTAATAATTGTGAAAATGATATGTCACATATGGAATAAGGATCTTGAAAGAGGAAGAGATCTTATCAGAAATACTCCCACCATAGAGGAGTGCTTAGGATAAAATGTCATCTTCTAAAGAAAAGAGGGACCAAAGATTCGATCATCAAGCCCCCTGCGATCAAGAGGAAGAGGAATCTCAGAATGAAGGAATAAAACTCTAACCCAAAGCAAGGGAAAGAGTTTATAAAGCACATAATTTTCAAAATAAAGAAGAGGTGATGACCTAGGATAATCATCTCTCATATAAGAGGGTATCCATAGCCCAAAACATAAATCTTTATAAGGAAATAATGTTGTAGAATGAACAAATGCCACTAAGATAAGGAAAGTAGATCCTTAGATAGAGGAAGAAGGAAAAAACCTTGCCTCCTAGCAATGAAAGCAAGGGATATACCAAATTATATCAAGAGATGTTTTTAACAAAGATACATCTTTACAAAACAAATATCCTAGAAAAGATATCATAAATGATTATGAGCGAAGGAAGTAAGTACCATAATAGATAATTATAATGATAGAATATAGAAATAATAACTGATTAAACTAAAAAAAAATACATGCTAAGAGCATAATGGATCCTAGAAGATTGGAAGGAAATACCTCTTGCCCCCCAATTAAGGGAAAAGAGGAGATAAATTGATTTAATTTATAGAAGAATGAGGGGAATGCCCTATATCAAAATTATGAAGAAATTGTAATACTACACGGGAATGAGATATAATTCCTAAAGAAGCTCTTTCTCTAACATATAGTTTGAAATGTACACAATCAACAAGTAAATGTGTATTACAATAGTGAAAAGGACATTTGTATTTAGAGAGAGTATTTTTTGGCATAGGTTTAAAGATTTATTTCTTAGAATTCATTAACTGGACATACACTTTCTTAGCCACATCTTGAGGAGTATCAGGGTGATCTAAGGAAGGTGTTGGAAGAAGAACACGAAGAGGAGGGCAATATTTAAGATCAACCACCTTGATTTGAGAAGGCGGGAAACCTATACCATGCATATCTTGTTTAGGGGATGAATGAATTAAGTTTTGAATGCCATGTTCATTAACACCAAGCCCTAAACCCTTATAGCCTTGTTTATCCACCATAGTGTATTTGGTAGTGTACATATCTTGCAAAGCTTCTATAAGAGGTGATTGATTATGGTGTTCATGATAAAATGTTGTTTATGGTGTTCATGATAGGGTCAGAAGAGGTTTCTTTTTTCTTCCTTTTAATATCATCATGAATCAGATAAGAAGGGGAAGGTAAATGAAAGAATTCTTGAACATCTGCATCATGAACCCTAGTTTGAGCCCCATCATAAGAGTGGGAAGAAATAGGGATAGAAGATGGAGAAATAGGAATAGGAATATTAGGAATTGGATTAGGAAGGATAGGATGAGGATTAGGAGGATTAGGAACTAGATTAGGAATGTGTTTGTAAACAAATTGTTCTTTTCAATTTAACTCTCAAATGCCCAAATCTGTGAGAAACAATTTGATACCAACAGTTGGATAATCTATCACTGGGTTGATATATTTCCTCTAAATTGAAAGGTATAGCTCCCTTATGAATGATATTCAATGAATTTGTTTTATTCCTAAACTAACTGGGTACATTCTTAACCTGAGAACGGAAGAGGAAAACCAAGCCAACCCTAGATAGAACCAACTTAGGCAGTAAATTCAACCTTAAACCTAGCCTACCTGAGAAATCCATACATCTTATGACTCCCTGACATTGGTAATGCAACTATGAATGCTAATTATGCAAATGTAATGAAGGGATGGAGATTTAATATTCAGATTCTTGCAATAGGAATGCATGCAAATGCTCTCATCTACATAACATTCATCATTTGACAAGAGATCCAAGATAATGTCCAAAACCAAATACAACAATGCTCTCATTGAACATTTAGAAAATAACACCCAAACTCTCTGATTCGAAGCAAAACTCTTCTTTGTTTTGAACACAAAAATTAAGAATACTCATATTTTACTTGCTTACAGCTTATTGTTAAATCTATTACAAAACAAGAACAAATATCTCCATTGCATAAAATGAAACGCAAGATTGAAAATTCCATCTTCTCCCTACTCCAACACTCTTAATTTTGCAGAAAAGAAGAACCCCTCCTAACATAAAAGAATTTACAATAAATAGATCTGCCTCCTTGACTATTCAGTTCTCTTCTTCATGTCTCTTTAGTTTCACAGTAGCCTTTCAGTTTGTAACGGTTCCCATGTGTAACTAATTCTTTCTTTTGGCTTTTCAGTTTCTAGTCAATGATAAAGTTCTTTTTACAAATTTATTTAACTTATGCAATATCCCCTTCATATCTTTGATGAGTTTTCATAGTAATTTCCCCTTTTTAATGAAAAACACAAAAGCCCACATGTTTTAATCCCAAGTGCTCATTTTTGGGGAAAATCTTGACTATTATCTCCTTCACTCTTTTTGACACCTATACGCGAGTTGGATTCGAACCACGAATGTGTTGGATGTTTGCTCAAATATACAACATTATTAATAACTGTATTCAAAACACCACATGTCACGTATAATTCATATGCTTGATGAAAATATTCTTCATGTATTTATCCATATCTTAGGTGTCACTTTAGCATATTGTGTGTGCTAGGTCATTCTTAGAGAGTGTAGTAGCCAAATGTCTCAGCCAAGTGTCCCATATGTATCGACACTAGCCGATGATTTCTTAATTTCAATTTGACCGGATGTGCAAAGAATTTCCTATTTTGTGAGTGCCCTCAGTCACCATTACTACTCCATCCCCTATTGCAATTGACTTCGAATGTTTCTGTTGTCTAAATATCCTTGTGAATTGGTCAGTTCGACCTCGGCTATTTGATATCAAACAGTGAGCTTTTTGGAGTATCACCAAATCATTGGTCCAAGATTTCCTCTAGATTAAACTGTATCCACTCCTTGCATCTATTATCTGTTAATCAACACTACCCTATTTCCACAATACTCTGCATTTCTTTGTGCTTAACATCTTCTTTGTATTTGAGACTTGGTGATTCCCTGTTTCTATTTCCTGTGAGTTCGTTAATAATATCATACTGTCAGATATGAAAATTGAAGACATGGTTGACACATAGTCTCCATTCTAAACTATTCTTGGATGCTTTGAGCTATCCAACATTGAAGGTAGGTCGTTGGGATTAGCACATTGATTCCTTAGTGGTCATTTTCTGCAAACATGGACCTCTCCAAATTTTCCCTTGACAATGCTATGAGATGATCACACTCTTCACCTGTGAGACAACTCTTGTAAAAAAATACCGTGGGATGTCGGATCAACTAAGTTACTCAAACCATATCAAAGCCAAGTGATGAGATTTTCTGTGATGGAAGTGAAGCAAATCATTGCTTTTCACTCATGAGCTCGACCACTTTTAACTTGAAGAGTGGGTCCAGAATCCCGCACGTTAGCTTATATCCATGTAGAGTGAATAGGAACTTCAATAAATCTTCACTCAATGTGGCATCTACAATTCTATTGCATACATAGTTTGATTTTGGATCAGGGGTCGGGATTTTGTCATTCGGCTTCCACTTTGGACATTTCCATATGATATGCATGATCCATTTTTAAACTCTTGGTCATTTTGTTGTAAAGGAGGGTCGCCAATAGTATAATTTCCATATTTGGCTCACTCTAAAGTGTCGGTCATCTTCTCAATTTGCATGCTTGATATTATCACTATTTAGATTTATACACCAGATACACTGTATGCTTGACTTCAATGTGCTCGGTGTAGGATATTCATGAACTTCTGGGAATGGCAATCGATTATCTTGGAATCATATCAAACCTGAGCCTCATGAGCTTTCTACATGGTAGGCAGCCTGTGGATCATGAGTCGATCCTCATAAGCCAACTCAATGTGTTTGTCATTTGGAATTCTGTCAACAATTCACTGGTAGACACTTTTAATTGCTCTTTATCACTGCTTCATTCTATTCATGGCAGCATCAGTATTTCCCAATTCGGTGTCTCTTTTGTTCAACCAAAATAGGGGGCTCGGCTAATGCATTAAAATGCTTCTATAGTCATTGATTCGGAGAATCAAAAATTAACTTCTCCACTTTCGCCTTTCACCCATTTGGCTTATGTTGACGCAACTCATTCTGGTGAATTTGATTAAACATTTGAAATCTTCTTTCAAATTCTTCACAATTTATTTTCATAACGCCTCTGTCAACATTTAAAGTGTTGAGTGCCTCGACAATTCCATTAGCAAAAGCAGTGAAGCCATATCTGGTGAAGGACTTGTTGGTACCCTAAATTTTGAGAATTTAGAAGTCCTAATCCATTATCAAGAATAAATTTTATGCATACTAAAATAATCAAAAGAAGGAAGCCTTATGACACAAATAAATAGAACTAACTAATCGAAGCCTTTAAAAAATGTTGGAATTTAGACCTACTACAAAGATGATGCCGACAGAGGCTGAAGATGGTCAAATTTTAAAAATCTAAAAATGACCCAGTTTGGGAAATCAAATTTCCTATATCCAGTAAAAATATTAGCTTTTCATGAGGTGTTTTGGATTTGTGGCCAAAGCCAAATCCGGAAGTTAGGTAGTTATTTTTTAGTTAGTTTATTGTTTTTCCAAAATAATTTGTAATAAGGGTTATGTCTTTTCACCCTAAAGAGGTGTGAAAGCCACTCAAAAACATATATATATACATAATGTAAAGAGACAAGACAAGACAATACATATTTTAATAGGATAGAATTTGATCACAACTACAACATGGAATCTGATGTCCTATTTTTTCAACATTAATAAAGATAAGTGCTCTTCTTTTTATTTGTGGTTATAAGTTATATATTTTCAATTAGTCTTTCAGATATTCTATTTTATAGAGTGTTTCATTGTGTTAAATTCCCTGAGTATCATAATTCAAAATTAATATATAGTTTAAATATCAATTGAAAGATCTGTGTATCTTCTCTTATTTTTATTGGTCTCTTAATTTGAGTTAAACTCGATAAGATTAGCTATATAGATTGATTTAAATTATAAGTCAAGTGGAAGCCTTTTAAGTGATAGTCTCGCTTTATTAAAAGCAAGTTTTTTAAAACTGTCTCCGATTGTACATAGGATTGAGAATTTTCTGACTCCATAGCCCAAGTATTTAGAAGGCACTAATCTAATCATTATTTGGAAATTGTCATTTGGTTCATACTTTGTAGTTTGTAGATTATTTAATCATTATTTTAAAAGCATTACTTTTTAGTCCTTAGTATAATCCATTTTAGTCAAGATTTATAGAGTAGAGATTATCAAGAGATTTGTTGCTTTCCTCCAAGGATCATACACCACCTTTGGAGGAACTTTGTTTTGTGTACACAGTGGTGTGACATAGAAAATTTGATAGTTCAAAGTGAAATCAGGCCTACCAGCCTTGGCTTGATTAAGCCAAAATTGTAGAGGTATCAAGTGGTGCATCACCATTATACTTGTCAATTGGCCAAAAGTGATCCATCATTTTTGGGCACCAACAAATTGGTAACTCTGTTGGGGAGTTGTCTATGAAAGACAATTTTGAAGATTACCTAGAAACTCTAGTGATATAATTAAGACTCTACTGGAGATAAGAACTCAGAAGACAGTAATTTTTTTCCTTCTAGAAAGAAGGTGGTGACTCTATTTAACAAAACATTTTATTCAGTGACTCTACTGAGGGAGAAGACCTAGAAGGAGATAAGTAAAGTTTTCCTCTTTAAAGAGGTGGTGACTCTATTGAAAATAACCTAATGTATAAAGAAAGAAGTTACTACAAATTCAGATTCTCACTATGTACTAGAATACATACTCACATAAAGTATCAAACTTTTGTGACCCAAGACCAAAATTTATTATTGAAGTATATAGACCATTGAGTTTTGATAACATCCCTGGTGGTCATAAATATTTTCCTCTTAAAATAAAAAAATATGTTCCAAAATTTTGTGGGGATGAATCAGAATCACCAACAGAGTATTTGCAGGCATTTTGTAAATTTATTCGAGATTTTCATATCTATGCAGAAGATGTGATTATGAAACAATTTGTAAGATCATTGACAGATCATGCAGGTTTGATTTTTAGCACGACACCTGAAAAAAGTATATCATCATGGAGAGATCTTGAGAAATGGTTTCTTGATATGTTTCATGATGCAAGTGAAGATGATATGCATTATGAACAAGACAAGATTCAGGATCACAATATGGAAGAGGACTCTTACATGTTTCCACTTGATACATTTTTTAGCTTGGAGAGATTTGAAGGGGAGTCTTCTGCACATTTACTTATAAGAACGGTGGACATTCTTGGAGAAATACCTTCAAACATTATGCTTTCACAAAAAGAAATCATGAGAAAGGTCAAAAAATTGGGAATTACATCAGATGATCCTTCTGTAAAGTTCCTTGTTCATATATTAGAAGAAAATGATGAAGACAGAAAAAGGGAGGTTATTTCTCAGATTGAACAAGGCCTTGTGCTTGATGATTATCTTGGTGAGGAAGATGAATGCACTAGTCATACAAAAGATAAAGAAGCATCCATTCCTGAGAACCATAATAATACTTGTGATGACATGGGGGATAAAAATTTGGATCAGATTGAAGAAGAATTTGTACATGATGAGATATGTATGGAAACATGTATCAATGACCATGATGATGAGGAAGAAAACCTTCTCAGTACAAGAGAAATTTCAGCTTTGTTAGACATGGAATATCAAAAACATGTTGAGAAGAGTGGTCAATTATTTTTTCATCATGATAAGAAAGTTAATGGATCAGTATATATTCAGAGAGTACTAGATGAAGGGGATGATAAATTCCAAAAATAAAATAGAGGAGATAAAATAGAACAACATACAACATATGAATAGAAGGAAGTTTTAGAAAATGATGTCAATGAAGATATTAGTCTTATTGATGGAACATCCAATGATCCTGATGAAAAATCTCATGGTGTGCCTAAATTTTCTATGTTCTTGAATCCACTGTTTGAAGAGGAAGTAAAGGAAGATAAATTTGTGTTCTCTATGTTCCAGAATCCATTATGTGAAGGAGATTTTCTATACGATCAAATCTATCAACATCATGATGAACGTAGCAAGCCTAATGATGATTTTGAAGTTGATAACACTCAAAATATGTATTCAGAAAGTGAGATATGCATTATCTCATCCTATGAGTAGAAGTTGTATCAAACATGTGAAGATGAGATGGAATCAAATAGACATAATGAGGGGAATGTGTTGAATATTAGTTCTAAAAATTATCTGAGTATCCTATCTGATCAAATTCTTGATAAGAATGAAGTTCCTGAATGTGAGTTATCTCCAAATCCTATTTGTGAAGAGAAACAACATCTTGAGTATAAGGAAGATTGTGTATGTAAAGCCATCCACATAGAAGATCTTAATCTAGTTACTTGTAGGGTTGATCAAATGCATGGGGATATTCCATGTGAATGGTGTCATCGTATTAGGGAGATCCCAAGTATTACATAATTAGAATTATGTGTTCAATAGAGGAAAGTAGTGTTCATTTTTTGGGGGCCTGGGGCCACCCAATTTCACTTTGCATCAAATTAAGTGTGGATACTTGGTCTACTTCTCCAGAGATAGCTGGAATCTCACTATGCTCATAGAGAACATACATCCCCAGAAAGAGCCACTGTTGGTACCCTAAATTTTGAGAATTTAGAAGCCCCAATCCATTATCAAGAATAAATTTTATCCATACTAAAATAATCAAAAGAAGGAAGCTTTATGACATAAATAAATAGAACTAACTAATCAAAGCCTTCAAAAAATGTTGGAATTTAGACCTGCTACAAAGATGATGCCGACAGAGGTTAAAGAGGGTCAAATTTTAAAAATCTAAAAATGACCCAGTTCGGGAAATCAAATTTCCTATCTCTAGAAGAAATATTAGCTTTTCATGAGGTGTTTTGGATTTTCATCCAAAGCCAAATCCAAAAGTTAGGTAGTTATTTTTTAGTTAGTTTATTGTTTTTTCAAAATAATTTGTAATAAGGGTTATGTCTTTTCACCCTAAAGAAGTGTGAAAGCCAGTCAAAAACATATATATACATAATGTAAAGAGACAAGACAAGACAATACATATTTTAATAGGATAGAATTTGATCACAACTACAACATGGACTCTGATGTCCTATTTTTTCAACATTAATAAAGATAAGTGCTCTTCTTTTTATTTGTGGTTATAAGTTATATATTTTGAATTAGTCTTTTGGATATTCTATTTATAGAGTATTTCATTGTGTTAAATTCCCTGAGTATCATAATTCAAAATTACTATATAGTTTAAATATCAATTGAAAGATCTGTGTATCTTCTCTTGTTTTTATCGGTCTCTTAATTTGAGTTAAATTCGATAAGATTAGCTATATAGATTGATTTAAATTATAACTCAAGTGGAAGCCTTTGAAGTGATAGTCTCACTTTATTAAAAGCAAGTTTTTTAAAACTGTCTCCGATTGTACATAGGATTGAGGATTTTCTGACTCTATAGCCCAAGTATTTAGAAGGCACTGATCTAATCATTATTTGGAAATTGTCATTTGGTTCATACTTTGTAGTTTGTAGATTATTTAATCATTATTTCAAAAGCATTACTTTCCAGTCCTTAGTATAATCCATTTTAGTCAAGCTTTATAGAGTAGAGATTATCAAGATATTTGTTTCTTTCCTCCAAGGATCATACACCACCTTTGGAGGAACTTTGTTTTGTGTACGTAGTGGTGTGACATATAAAATTTGATAGTTCAAAGTGAAATCAGGCCTACTAGCCTTGGCTTGATTAAGCCAAAATTGTAGAGGTATCAAGTGGTGCATCACAATTATACCTGTCAGTTGGCCAAAAGTGATCCATCATTTTTGGGCACCAACAGGACTCTTGCTAATAATCGAGACTTGGGAGAAATTGCTTCTAATGCCTCTGGTGGAGAATTGAATATTGACTTATCCTCTAGCGGAAAAACCCAAACTGACTACGAAATGGGCACCCGACTTCTAGTTTTTTGCAACTCGAGATTTCTCTCCATTGACTCTTCCTTACATTTTAGATCAATCTATTTGCTTCTTCATTGTCAAAACAATCAAATTCATCAAACTTCAATTTGCAATCAAACCTGTTCGTGCCTTCGCAAAAATTTGCAATTTGGCTTCTCCTCGTAGAAAATCCCAAATGAAGGTTGAAAAGCACATCAAGTTCTCAGTTTTCTGCTTCTTTGTTATAGGTGAGATTTTCACATTCTAGTAACATCTATACTTTGTAAATGACTAACAAGAAATTTTTCTTCTTCGCTATCGGCTCACTGGTTATGGAATGCTCCGATTTGTTCATGGCAGAATTTTATCTTTAGAGGGAGAAATGCACAATAGATTTCTCATTCTCTGCTTCTACATTCCAATTCCACTTCTGCATTCCAATGCCATTTCCAATTCTGCTTCTCTTTTCAAACTGAATTTGTAATTCTAAACCGAGGCAATGAACTTGAATTCTGAACTCTTTGAACATGGATTTTGCATCTGCATATCAAAACTTTAATCTTCATCCTTCACAGTGACATGTTTGAGAAAAATTTGGGAATGTTGTGGGAAATCTCCCATGTTAGGTGACTTTAAAAGTTCAAAAATTGGGGGAATGGAAGTAAACCTACAAATAGCTCTGAATGGGGATTATGTGTTTAAAAGTACATAAAGAATCCAGTATCTCTAGCAAAAGACAAGTGCCTTACGAATTAGGCTATAGAGTCTAGGCAAAATGAGGACAACAAAAAGATTCTTTCCAAGAGGGCGGAGGGGAGCAGGGCCAAAACCAAAATTGAGAAAGAGGGAAAGGCTAAGCTAAGCACACCAGAACTTATGGAAGCAAACTTATTTACAAACAGGTGAGGCAACCTCACCAAAAGAAAAGAAAGTAGGAAAAAACTCACACATGACCATTGGAGGTGAAACTTGTGCTCCAACAAGCTGCAACAAACCCATTTCTTTTTGACAACTTCATCATAACTGAAAGTGAATTCGGAAGCATGCTTAAAATATGTGACCCAAAAATATCCTCCAAATAACCATGCTTCATCATAGACCTCTGACTTTTTAGAATTCTCCTGCACATAAATTTTAAAACATTATGCTACTCTTTGATGAAAATAACCATAATCACAACTTTTTGAAAAAGGTACTGCAACATACTCACATTCCAAACTTTCAACATGATCATTTTTGATAGAAATTTCAGAAGATAAACCAAGGTTGGAAAAATCAGAATATTTGAATGATTCTGGAAAAGTTACGACATCATATTGACATTCACCATGATCTTTAATAGCACTTTCAGATTTCAAATCAAGACTAAAATAAAATTATTCTTCATCACACATAGGGTCAATTTGGATTGAAATATCTTCATTATTTTTTGCATTTATCAAGTCTGAAAAATCTTTATCCCAACTTAAAGAGTTTGCACTTGAATCAACCATAGATGAAAACTTACATTTAGCTGGCTCCAAAAATTGATTAACTTCCATTTCATGACAAAGAAAAATGTAATCTCGCTCTTTATCTTCTTTATGATGTTGCAGCACTCCATTAGCCATAGAAAATATTTGTTCAAAATCTGTTCTTGCAACTGCTTCCTTAACCATATTTTCAGACTTAGCATGATATTCATCAAAACGTAATTCAGCCTTGTTTCTATTACCAATTTCTTCAAGAGAACCCAATGTTGCATTATCTTCAAAATAAACCGATTCTAATATAGACTCTCTATCAATTTGTGCAGATTGAAAATCTTCTTTAGAATTATCTTCTTCAAAATTAAAAGTTTCAAAATCAGGAACAAAAGAAAGCATGGACAAATTTTCCTTTTCTACCTTGCTTACCATTTCTTCAACCATATTTTTAGACTTGGCAAAACATAAATCCACTTTCTCTTCAATACAAGATTCATCAAGAAGGTCTACCATTGTATTGTCTTCAAAACAAATAGATTCTAACATAGGATCATTACAAACTTTTTCAAATCAAAAATCATTTTTTCCATAATCTTCAATGAAGTCAAAATTTTCATATTCCGAAAGTGCATTAACCATAGAACTATTCTTGAAAGAGACTTCATTCAAAAGGTTGTCCTTATTTTCTTCAAATCTAAAAATTTTAATATCAAAAGTTAAAGAGAGCATAGGAAAATCTTCTTTTTGAATTTTACTTACCAATTCCTTGTCGTTGTCAAGGATGTCTTTGTTCGCAGAAATTTGTGCTTCCAAAAATTGGAGTACTTCTTACTTTTCTAGAACAAAGAAATCTTTAGATATGGTTTCCTTACTGATTTTTCTTCATGCATATTTGCTGGAACAAATTCCCCTTTTCTTTGGTCTTCAACATTAAAATATCTTTGAATCATGCAGTTTAGCATCAGGGCAGATTGATGATCTTCGGAGAAACTCAATCCTTTCTTTTCAGCTTCAGTAATACTTTGTTTAAAAGTAGTCCAAAGAAATTGTAGATTTAGATCACTTTCAACATTTATCTCTTCGGCTGTAGGCATCTTTCTGGTTTTCTTTCTTGGCTAAACCTCTTGTTCACTCATGACTGAAAAATTATAAGAAACAAGGTCATGTTGAGCTTCTTAAACTTCATCATCGTCCACCTTCAATTCTTCACTTAACTGCAACAATCTTTTCTCGCAATGCTGCAACAACTTCATTTTCACTTCCAGCTCTTTCATCTTGTGAAACCTGGCACAAACACTTCTCCATAAAATAACTGGTACATGGTCTTCTTCAATGCTCAAACTCATTTTTCTCCCGCGAGTAATGCTTTCTGTAAAAGCATCAAACAAATCATGCAATACTAGATCATGCGTTTGATGAAGTTCAATAAAAGAAGGATATGGCCTTCCTCTTTTCACAACTTTAAAGGGCATGGTCTTTTTCAATTAGAGTCACCAATCTCCTGCAAGTAGAGATAATAATAATTCTAAAAATGAAAGCACTTAACTCTTCAACCAAAAATTATGAGAAACAAAACATATTTGCCAATCTCTAGCAAAGATAATAATAATAAAACTGAGGAAACAATCTTTAACATCAATCTTCTTTTCTGCCTCCCCAGTAGAGTCGCCAAAAATCTGTTGGTAAACATATTTTTATTTTCAATTTAACTCTCAAATGCCCAAATCTATGAGAAACAATTTGATACCAAATATTGGATAATATATCACTAGGTTGATAGATTTCATCTGAATTGAAAGGTATAGCTCACTTATGAATGATATTCAATGAATTTTTTTTATTCCTAAACTAACTGGTTATGTTCTTAACCTGATAATGGAAGAGGAAAACCAAGCCAACCCTAGATAGAACAAAATTAGGCAGTAAATTCAACCTTAAACCTAGCCTACCCCATAAATCCATACATCTTATGACTCCCTGACATTGGTAATGCAACTATGAATGCTAATTATGCGAATGTAATGAAGGGATGAAGATTTAATATTCAGATTCTTGCAATAGGAATGCATGCAAATGCTCTCATCTACATAACATTCATGATTTGACAATAGATCCAAGATAATGTCCAAAACTGAATACAACAATGCTCTCATTGAATATTCAGAAAATAATACCTAAACTCTCTGATTCAAAGAAAAACTCTTCTTTGTTTTGAACACAACAAATAAGAATACTCAGATTTTACTTGCTTACAACTTATTGTTAAATCTATTAAAAAACTAGAACAAATATCTTCAATGCCTAAAATGAAATGCAAGAATGAAAGTGCCGTCTTCTCCCTACTCCAACACTCTTACTTTTGTAGAAAAGAAGAACCCCTCCTAACAGAAAAGAGTTTACAATAAATAGATCTGCCTCCTTGACTGTTCAGTTCTCTTCTTCATGTCTCTTCAGTTTCACGTTAGCCTTTTAGTTTGTAACCATTCCCACTTGTAACTAATTCTTTCTTTTGGCTTTTCAGTTTCTAGTCAATGATAAAGTTCTTTTTACAAATTTATTTAACTTATGCAATATCCCCTTCATATCTTCAATGACTTTTAATAGTAA
This sequence comes from Thuja plicata, assembly GCA_018584345.1. Lineage (NCBI taxonomy): Eukaryota > Viridiplantae > Streptophyta > Pinopsida > Cupressales > Cupressaceae > Thuja > Thuja plicata. The sequence continues at coordinate 1,101,639 of MU224945.1, forward strand.
TTTCCCCTTTTTAATGAAAAGCACAAAAGCCCCCAAATTTTAATCCTGAGCGCTCATTTTTGGGGAAAAGCCTGATTAATATCTCCTTCACTCTTTTTGACACCTATACGCGAGTTGGATTCAAACCACGAATGTGTTGGATGTTTTCTCAAATATACAACATTATTAATAACTGTATTCAAAACACCACATGTCACATATAATTCATATGCTTGATGAAAATATTCTCCACATATTTTTCCATATCTTAGGTGTCACTTTAATATATTGTGTGTGCTAGGTCATTCTTAGAGAGTGTAGTAGCCAAATTTCTCAGCCAAGTGTCCCATATTTATCGACACTAGCCGATGATTTCTTAATTTCAATTTGACCGGATGTGCAGAGAATTTCCTTTTTTGTGAGTGTCCTCGCTCACCATTACTACTCCATCACCTGTTGCAATTGACTTTGAATGTCTGTTGTCTGAATATCCTTGTGAATTGGTGAGTTTGACCTCGGCTTTTTGATATCAACCACCGATATTTTTGGAGTATCACCAAATCATGTTAGAATACTTCAGAGATAACTGAGAGGGGGGGGGGGGGGGAATCAGTTATCTG
>MU224945.1:1120757-1135399 GCA_018584345.1 Thuja plicata
GCTCCCTTTTATATGAAACTAGGGCACAATCTTCTAAGGAGGCCTACATAGGATAATTAAATCATCATTTAAGCCTTTAACCCTAGGAGAGGACCTATATTAAATATAATTTAGGAATCAACTGATTTGAAACCCGAAACAGCTGACCCGGAAGCGGGAATAGACTTTTTGTGAAGACCGACATCCTGAAAACCAAAAGTTCCCAGGATTTGGACCCCGGGACAGGGTCGAGGTTGGCCTTGTCCTAGGACAGGGCTAAGGTTGACCCTATCCTAGGGTAGGGCTGAGGTCGAACTTATCCTAGGAGGTCCACACTGTCCCCAGATCCCAGGATCACAGGCCAGAGACCCATAATGCAGAATTTAGGTCAGGAAATGGAGGTTAGAAAGGTAGGTCAGGGGGGAAGCCATGTCAAAATTAGGAACCCATTTACAGGTACTTTTCATGACCCCAAACCACTCACTCAGAAGGCTAAACCAGTCTCCTATGGAAGTGCTTCCATTTTTCGACTATACACTACATAACATTCATCATTTGACACAAGATGCAAGATAATTTCCAAAACTGAATACAACAATGCTCTCATTGAATATTCAAAAAATAATACCCAAACTCTCTGATTTGAAGAAAAAATCTTCTTTGTTTTGAACACAACAAATAAGAATACTGAGATTTTACTTGCTTACAACTTATTGCCAAATCTATTACAAAACTAGAACAAATATCTCCAATGCATAAAATGAAATGCAAGAATGAAAATGCCATCTTCTCCCTATTCCAACACTCTTACTTTTCATAAAAGAAGAACCCTCCTAATAGAAAAATATTTACAATAAATAGATCTGCCTCCTTGACTGTTCATTTCTCTTCTTCAGGTCTCTTCAGTTTCACAGTAGTGTTTCAGTTTGTAACCTTTCCTGCGTGTAACTGATTCTTTATTTTGGATTTTCAGTTTCTAGTCAATGATAAAGTTCTTTTTACAACTTTATTTAACTTATGCAATATCCCCTTCATATCTTTGATGACTTTTAATAGTAATTTCCCTTTTTTAATGAAAAGAAAAAAAGCCCCCATGTTTTAATCTTGAGCGCTCATTTTTGGGGAAAAGCCTGATTATTATCTCCTTCACTCTTTTTGACACCTATACGCGAGTTGGATTCAAACCACGAATGTGTTGGATGTTTTCTCAAATATACAACATTATTAATAATTGTATTCAAAACACCACATGTCACGTATAATTCATATGCTTGATGAAAATATTCTCCACGTATTTTTCCATATCCCAGGTGTCACTTTAATAGATTGTGTGTGCTAGGTCATTCTTAGAGAGTGTAGTAGCCAAATGTCTCAGCCAAGTGTCCCATATGTATCGACAGTAGCCGATGATTTCTCAATTTCAATTTGATGGGATGTGTAGAGAATTTCCTATTTTGTGAGTATCCTCGGTCACCATTACTACTCCATCCCCTGTTGCAATTGACTTCCAATGTCTCTGTTCTTTGAAGATCCTTGTGAATTGGTGAGTTTGACCTTGGCTATTTGATATCAACCCAGTGAGATTTTTGGACTATCACCAAATCATTGGTCCAAGATTGCCTCTGGATTATACTGTATCCACTCCTTGCATATATTATCTATTAATCCACACTGCCTTGTTTCCACAATGCTCTACATTTGTTTGTGCTTAACATCTTCTTTGTATTTGAGACTTGGTGATTCCCTGTTTCTATTTCCTGTGAGTTCGTTAATAATATCATACTGTCAGATATGAAAAATAAAGACATGGTTGACACATAGTCTCCATTCTAAACTATTCTTGGATTCTTTAACTTGTCCAACATTGAAGGTAGGTCATTGGGATTAGCACATTGATTCCTTAGTGGTCATTGTCTGCAACCATGGATTTCTCCAACTTGTCCCTCGATGATGCTATGAGATGATCACACTCTTCATCTGTTAGAGAAATCTTGTACAAAAATACCATGGGATGTCAAGTCAACTAAGTTACTTGAACTAGATCAAAGCCAAGTGATGAGATTTTCTATGATGGAAGTGAGATGGATCATTGCTCCTCACTCATGAGCTCGACCACTTTTAACTTGAAGAGTGGGACCAGAAGCCCGCATGTTAGCTTATATCCATGTAGAGTGAATAGGAACTTCAATAAATCTTCACTCAATGTGGCATATACAATTATTTTGTATACATAGTTTGATTTTGGATCGGGAGTCAGGATTTTGTCATTCAGCTTCTACTTTGAACATTTCCATATGATATGTGTGATCCATTTTTCAACTCTCGGTCATTTTGTTGCAGAGGAGGGTCACCAATAGTATAATTTCCATATCTGGCTCACTGTGAAGTGTCGTTCATCTTCTCAATTTGTATGCTTGATATCATCACTATTTAGATTTATACATCAGATACACTGTATGCTTGAATTCAATGTGCTTGGTGCAGGATATTCATGAACTTCTGGGAATGGCGATCGATTATCTTGGAATCATATCAAACCCGATCCTTGAGAGCTTTCCACATGGTAGGCAGCCTGTGGATCATGGGTCGAGCCTCATAGGTCAACTCGACATGTTTGTCATTTGGAATTCTGTCAACAATTCACTGGTAGACACTTTTAATTGCTCCTTATCACTGCTTCATTCTATTCATGGCGACATCGGTATTTCCCAATTCGGTGTCTCTTTTGTTCAAGAAAAATAGGGGGCTCAGCTAATGCATTAAAATGCTTCTATAGTCATTGATTCAGAGAATTACAAATTAAATTCTCCACTTTCACCTTTCAACCATTTGGTTTATGCCAACGCAGCTCATTCCAGTGAATTTGATTAAACATTTGAAAGCTTCTTTCGAATTCTTCACAATTTATTTTCATAATGCCTCTGTCAATATTTAAAGTGCCGAGTGCCTCGGTAATTCCATTAGCAAAAGTAGTGAAGCCATGTCTGGTGAAAGATTCCTGCTAATTATCAAGACTTGGGAGAAATTGCTTCTAATGCCTCTGGCAGAGAATTGAATATTGACTTCTCCTCTGGCAGAAAAACCCAAACTGATTATGAATTGCGCACCTGACTTCCATTTTTCTGCAACTCAATATTTCTCTCCATTGACTCTTCCTTACGTTTTAGATCAATCCATTTGCTTCTTCATTATCAAAACAATTGAAATCATCAAACTTCAATTTGCAATCAGACCTATTCGTGCCTTGACAAAAATTTGTAATTTGGCTTGTCCTCGTGGAAAATCCCAAATGAAGGTAAAAAAGCGTATCAAGTTCTCAGTTTTCCGCTTCTTTATTGTAGGTGAGATTCACACATTCTAGTAACATCTATACTTTTTAAATGACTAACAAGAAATTTTTATTCTTCACTATCAGCTCACTGGTCATGGAATGCTCCAATTTTTTCATGGCGGAATTTAACCTTTGGAGGGAGAAATGCACAACAAATTTCTCATTTTCTGCTTCTACATTCCAATTCCACTTCTGCATTCCAATGCCAATTCCAATTCTGCTTCTCTTTTCAAACTAAATTTGTAATTCTGAACTGAGGCAATGAACTTGAATTATGAACTCTTTGAACATGGCTTTTGCGTGTGCATATCAAAAATTTAATCTTCATCCTTCACAGTGACATGTTAGAGAAAAATCTAGGAATGTTGTGGGAAATCTCCCATGGGAGGTGACTTTAAAAGTTCAAAAATTGGGGGACTGGAAGTATGATTATAGCTAGCTCTGAATGGGGATTATGTGCTGAAAAGTACATAAAGAATCTAGTATCTCTAGCAAAAGACAAGTTCCTTATCCATTGGGCGACAAAGTCTAGGCAAATTGAGGACAACAAAGAGCTGCTTGCCTGGAGGGCGGAGGGGAGCAGGGCCAAAACAAAAACTGAGAAAGCAGGAAAAGCTAAGCTAAGCACACCAAAACTTACTAAAGAAAACTTATTTACAAACAGGTGAGGTAACCTCACCAAAAGAAAAGCAAGCAGGAAGAAACTCACATATGACCATTAACTGGCAAGGAGGGGTATGAACCTTTTGGGAAAAGAAAATTGTGCTCCAACAAGCTGCAACAAAATCATTTCTTTTTGACAACTTCATCATAACTGAAAGTGAATTTGGAAGCATGCTAAAAATATGTGACCCAAAAATATACTCCAAATAACCATTCTTCATCATAGACCTCTGACTTTTCAGAATTCTCCTACACATAACTTTTAAAACATTCTGCTTTTCCTTGCTGAAAAGAACCATAATCACAACTTTCTGAAAAAGGTACTGCAACATACTCACATTTTAAACTTTCAGCATGATCATTTTTGATCAAAATTTTACAAGATAAACCAAGGTTGGAAAAATTAGAATATTCAAATGATTCTGGAAAAGTTATGACATCATACTGATATTCACCATGATCTTTAATAGCACTTTCAGATTTCAAATCAAGATTGAAATAAAATGATCCTTCATCGCACATAGGGTCAATCCGAATTGAAATATCTTCATTATTATTTGCATTTATCAATTCTGAGAAATCTTTATCCCAATTTAAAGAGTTTGCACCTGAATCAGCCATAGAAGAAAACTTACATTTAGTCGGCTCCAAAAATCGATTAACTTCCATTTCTTGACAAAGAAAAATGTAATCCGGCTCATTATCTTTTTCATGATGTTGCAACACTCCATTATCCATAGAAAATCTTTGTTCAAAATCTGTTCTTGCAACTGCTTCCTTAAGCACATTTTTAGACTTAGCATGATATTCATCAAAATGTAATTTAGCCTTGTTTCTATTACCAATTTCTTCAAGAGAACCCAATGTTGCATTATCTTCAAAATAAACCAATTCTAACATAGACTCAGTATCAATTTGTGCAGATTGAAAATCTTCTGTAGCAATATCTTCTTCAAAATTAAAAGTTTCAAAATCAGGAACAAAAGAAAGCATGGACAAATTTTCCTCTTCTACCTTGCTTACCATTTCTTCAACCATATTTTCAGACTTGGCAAAACATAAATCCACTTTCTCTTCAATACAAGATTCATCAAGAAGGTCTATCGTTGTATTGTCTTCAAAACAAATAGATTCTAACATAGGATCATTACGAACTTTTGCAAATCAAAAATCATTTTTTCCATAATCTTCAACGAAGTCAAACTTTTCATAATCCGGAAGTGCATTAACCATAGAACTATTATTGAAAGAGACTTCATTCAAAAGGTTGTCCTTATTTTCTTCAAATCTAAAACTTTTAATATCAAAAGAAAAAGAGAGTGTAGGAAAATCTTCTTTTTCAATTTTTCTTACCAATTCCTTATCATTATCAAGGATGTCTTTGTTCGCTGAAATTTGTGCTCCCGGAAACTGGAGTACTTCTTTCTTTTTAAGAACAAAGCAATCTTCAGATATGGTTTCCTTACTTACTTATTTTTCCTCATGCATATTTGCTGGAACAAATTCCCTTTTTCTTTGGTCTTCAACATTAAAATATCTTTGAATCACATAGTTTAGCATCAGGGCAGATTGATGATTTTCAGAGAAACTCAATCCTTTATTTTCGGGTTCAGTAATACTTTGTTTAAAAGCAGTCCAAAGAAATTCAAAATTTGGATCACTATCAACATTTATCTCTTTGGATGTAGGCATCTTTCTGGTTTGCTTTCTTGGCTGAACCTCTCATTCACTCAAGACTGAAAAATTATAAGAAACAAGGTCATGTGGAACTTCTGAAACTTCATCATCATCCACCTTCAATTCTTCACTTAACTACAACACTCTTTTCTCGAATGCTGCAACAACTTCATTTTCGCTTCCAGCTCTTTTATCTTGTGAAACCTGGCACAAACACTTCTCCATAGCAGAACTGGTACATGGTCTTCTTCAATGCTCAAACTCATTTTTCTCCCACGAGTAATGATTTCTCTAAAAGCATCAAACAAATCACGTAATACTGGATCATGCATTTGATGAAGTTCAATAAAAGAAGGATCTGACCTTCCTCTTTTCACAACTTTAATGGGCATGGTCTTTTTCAATCAGAGTTGCCAATCTCCTGCAAGTAGAGATAATAATAATTTTGAAAATGAAAGCACTAGACTCTTCAAACAAAAATTATGAGAAACAAAACATAGTCGCCAATCTCTGGCAGAGATAATAATAATAAAACTGAGGAAACAATCTTCAACACTAATCTTCTTTTCTGCCTCCCAAATAGAGTCGCCAAAAATATGTTGGTAAACAAATTTTTCTTTTCAATTTAACTCTCAAATGCCCAAATTTATGAGAAACAATTTGATACCAACAATTGGATAATATCACTAGGTTGATAGATTTCCTCTGAATTGAAAGGTACAACTCCCTTATGAATGATATTCAATGAATTTATTTTATTCCTAAACTAACTGGGTACATTCTTAACCTGAGAAAAAAAGAGGAAAACCAAGCTAGCCCTAGACAGAACCAACTTAGGCATTAAATTCAACCTTAAACCTAGCCAACCCAAGAAATCCATACATCTTATGACTCCCTGACATTGGTAATGGAACTATGAATGCTAATTATGCAAATGTAATGAAGGGATGAAGATTTAATATTCAGATTCTTGCAATAGCAATGCATGCAAATGCTCTCATCTACATAACATTCATCATTTGACATATTGGTTGTATTCTAGGTTTTGGTTTGTTTCCCTAAGCTTTATGGTCTTCCCTCTCTATTTTTGTGTTTAAAGCAGAAGTCTCTAAGTCTTTTTGCCTTATCCCTGTCAAAGTTTTCCAGTTTTCAAGTCTGAGTCTATAAAAATGTGCAAAAACCTTGAAACCCTAGGTCTTGTTTGGTGCTCCAAATTAAAAATAAACCCTAAGGTCTTTTTCGCTTATGTTTCGTAGTTACCTTTTTGGTTCACTTAAGTCATGAGTTGTATTCTGATCACTTAGTTGCATAAACTGAATGACATATTCCCTTTTTCTCCCAGACTTAGTAATTAGCTTGTGTCGCGTAGTCTCATTCAACTTTAGAATATTCCTTTGGCATTCCCAAAATTTGCGATTTAGTTTGTATCATGTAGTCACGGGATCATTAAACAGGCTGGTAGTATATGAAAGGGCCCAGAGACAGGTCGTGATGTCGCAAGAAATTTTCAGTAGCTAAGGGTTTATTCTGAGACATCACGATGTCTGTATGTCACACAATTGCTAAATGGGTCTGAGGTTAAGTATGTTGTGAAATCTTTAGTCCCACAGTCTCCAGAGAGGATGCCAGTTAAGTTAAATTTTCTGAGACTTTGTGAATAACCATTTATGGTTTGGGATAAAGCACAGTCGGGTTGTCACCAGATTCTAGAGATGACTTAGATTTCCATTATGCAATGAGACATGTGTCAGAAGGTAAGTTGACTTCAAAGAATGATCGCATGATCGCCAAAAGGTAAAATTTTATTCAGCGACTATGAGAATCACTAAGGGCTTCTGTTTGTCACAAAGTCTTAGAAGATTTTAAAGGTATAAAGGATTTCTTAGCGATTGCACGATAGATGTTAGATGAAGTCATTAAAGATCCTATGGTGGTTGCCAAGTCTAAGAATAAAGAGCCCAAAGAGAAAGTCCTTGTGACTCAGTGAAAAAGGGTATGTTGCGAGGTCGTCAGATAAAGTAAAGGGCAAGATACCTGTCATGTTGTCTCGTGAAGTTTTAACACTTAACTTTTGTATTCTGTGATCAGGCAACTAAGGGAAGTCATGTAGTCTTGCAAAGAAAGGAAGACATTTGGTGACTCAGAGATAACCATAAAAGTTAAAAGTGATAGTTAGTCGTATAGTCTCAGAAAAAGATGAGGGTTAGTGTTAACCATTGGCGACTTTGTTTTCTTCATTGTCACGTGATCGCCAAATAATGACTGTGGTTAATGAAAGTAAGAAAAGTTGTGTAGTCGCTATGTCTCCAGAGAAATCACAGGTTAAGAACTGGGGTTAGCAACAGAGAAATTATATGCAGTTGCATGGTCGCTTGATACCAAATTTTAAGAAAAGATGGTAGTATCAGATATGATAGTGTGAATCACTCATCGACCAATTAGAGGCTTAGATTTTGATTACTGTGCAGAAAAGGGTAGCTAAGATGTATGATAGTTGGCCAATCACAAAAAGACATGTTAGCTCATTTGAATTTTGTAAGGTTTTTTTGAGGATTCAGTTTTATGAATTTGATATCCTGTCACGCTCATGGAACTACGGCTAGGTTTTCAATCAAGTTCGCAGTATGTTGAATTAAAGATAGAATTGATGTTCTCAAAATCATGAGCCATTTACTTTGAATGGTTACTATAAGGAGTTGATTGTATATTCATTTGCATTCATCTTGCTTTCAAAATTCCAAAATGAGAAGAGCTAAGTAATCTGACAGAGAGAAAATTCAGAAAATTGCAGGGTTTTCAGTTGCTTAAAGCTTATTATTTCCAGAGAATTGTGCACAGAGTAGTAAGTGAATCTCAGAGATATATTTGTTTCAATATCAGTAAAGAAAAGGACATTCAAGCATGGTAAACATGAGCAGAGCGGTCAGTGTAGCATCAACTAGTGGTGGAGGAAAAAAGTCAGAAGAGGAGGCAAAGGGAAAAGTAAATTACTCTGATGAATTCTTCAGACCGCTTTCTGGTTCAACTCAGAACAAAAGAGAAAATGAAAATGTTCTCATTGATGATTATTGAGATATACGAGATGTTGACACTCCAGGAAAAAAAGGTTTTTCACTTTTCAATTACTTTTATAAGAATTCTGATAAGGCTATTCCAATGTCAAATCCTTGGACCTATGGTTTAGCTAGATTAATTGTTCCTGATGTCTACGTAGATGTAGACTTATTCCTAGACCTGGCCAGTCATTATGATGTTTTGTCCAAAACAATCAAAAGGAATGATGGCACTACCCTACTGATACTTAATAGAAATTCATTCATTCAAGCCTTTGGCTTATACAACACTATGTCTACCAAAATTGACATGACAAAGCAGCAACAAAGATATACTTTGAAGCTAGGTATTGCTAGAGGCCAGTTGCGGAAACATATGCTAAAGGAAGTAAGGAAATATTTAGATCCTATGTCTGGGACCAGCCCATATTATTAAAAGGATTTACACTTCTACATCAAGTATGTTGCCTATGCCCTATATAGAGTGCTAGGGATAGATGGTGATGCAGAGAAGATCAGTGCAGGCATTTTGATGATGGTGCTGGACTTACAAGAGGTCCAATCTAACACTAGTTATGATTACATACATCATATCATTGATGAAATGCATGATGGTTTCATTGAAACTCAGAAGAAGATGAAAGACCCAAAGGAGAAGGAGCCCAAGTTCTTACACTAATCCATCCTTATGCACCTCCTATTGCATTTCAATTTTGTAATCATGGATGTTGACAATTTGGCCCCTCAGAGGTTTTACTAGGAAGGACCAAATCCTATCCAATTTTGGGTGAGGGTTTGGAATTATACGTCTGAGGACTATGATTATTGTGCTTTTCAGAATTGGATTGTATATCCAATAGTACAAAGTCTAGGAATTAGCAGAACAAGAGTCCCACTAAAGATTATGCAACTACTGAGGCTATGTGACTACACAGATAAGTGGGAGGGAAAGCATAATTGGGGTGATTTCTTACCCACCTCATCTCTTACCCTACTATGTACCAGCAAGGGTGGCTGCAATGGAATTTATATGGCAGCTATTATTGACAGAAAATGAGCATTTTGCGCCACACAAGAAGGGGTATCTGAGCCCTAGAAGTTTCAGGATTTTTAACTTTACAATTGGAAAAGGTGCTATTGATGCAGTGGGCTAGTGGCTGGAAGGATGTAGAATGGGGGTAGCCCCTTATAGATATATTGACCCGAAAGGTTTCATGGCAGGGGTGAGAAAATTGTATACTCCTACAATCCCCAATACTAATGTTCACTGTGAATGCATAGAGGAAGATGCAACAAGAAACATCTTGGATCAAGATGATATTCAAACAAGAAGATTGAGGATTCAAGAAATCTTAAATATTGAAAGACAAATTAATAGAAATGGGATGGCTTTTGGGGGTTTTACCCTGATCTCCCATATTTTGACAAGATTAAAGCCATGATAGATAACTATTATGTGCTCACAGAATAGCTTGAGACTATTCTTGACAAGAAAGGTGCCCAAGGGCCTGATCACTCAGAGTCTGAATATGAAAGTAGTAGTGATAGTGATTATGCACATCCTACTAGGTATGCTCCACCACATCAAAATGTTGCTAAAGTGCCACAGCTACAGGAAATAGAGGGCCACATTGTGGATTTGACAATAGTGACTCAACCGGATGATGTAGAAGAGCCTACTACTAAGAGGCATAAATTAGAAATAGGTCAACCTTCGATTGAAGGGAAAAATAAGAAAAGAGATAAGGCTAAAGCCCTAGTACCTGGCAATAGGTTATATGATCATAACCTAAGGAAAGCAATTAGGGAAGGCCAGAAACAACAACCTGATTTGGAGGATAATGTTGAATTGCCTCTTAGGGCCTGTGTTGATGAAAGACTGATTCATCAACAAGAATTTTTGAATGAGGACAACTTTGTAAAATCTAAGGAGTTTGAAGACTTCTTGAGATGGTATAAGAAAGAGAAGATAAGATCTCAATAGACAGTTGATGGCAAGGAGACCATAACAAATGAGGCATTGGTGGCTCTACAATCTTATGATCCTGAAAGTGAAGACATCTCACTAGAGGAGGCCAGGAAATTGGTGCTAGGCAGTGGCATACTATTGGCTGAGGGCTGGGATTTAGCATCTGCCTTCATCATTGACCAAATTAGAAAATAGCCAGATCTCAAAATGGCTAGTGAAGTTTAGATGGGTGATGTAATAAAAGGATTTGGGTATAGCCCAAAGTCTCAGGCCTTTGCAATGTGGAGCATGTGCCCAAAAGATCAAAAGCCCCAAATGGTGAACATCCAGGAGAATATGGTTGGGAGTCAGATGGTGTGGATAATATAGAATATAGGGGATTTGGAGATATCCCAAATCATGACACACTAGGCTCACTTAAATGAGGACAAAACTAAACAATTGTCTGATAAGTGTAGCACATTGTTAGAAGAGACAAGTGCATTGGCAAAAGATAGAGAATTGTGCCGAATACAAGTGCACCAACAGGATTAGGTAATAAAACAATTGATGAAAGAGTTGGAAGAAAAGCCTGAGGTGATGTATGTGACTATGCAACCACAGTGCCTAAAAATTGAAGACAAGGTAAAGTCTGAAGAGGTGGTTGAGGGAGAGAAAGGAAATGCTATAGCTTTAAGAGCATTAAAAGGTGTGTTACAACATAGAATTGAAATTCTAAAAGATAAGACTGATGTTGTACTCAATGCCTATAACAAGTTGCCAGCTTTGCATATAGAGGTGATGGGGCACTTGGCTATCCTAAACCCGTATTTTACTAAGTGGTCTACTAGGGTGAAACTATTTGAAAAGCTAGCATCTTTGCAAGCCCTAAGATCAGATTTGCCAGAAATAGTGACAGAAGTTGAAGATGAGATCAAAAGGGTCAATATTGCTCTCTCATTATTTAAAGGCAAATTGAATCAAATTGAGGTAAAATTAAGCCTCTTTTCTGATGACTTTAATAAATTTGTTCCTTCCTTAAGGGGAGATGATGATCAAGTAAAGGCCTTAGATGCCTGGAGGAATGAATTTGACAGCAAAATGCCTAGTGATGAGGCATTTATTTTGGGGACAAATGTGGATGTAGAAGGGTTCAATAAGATATTGGGCGAAGCTTTCAAGGTAGAAACTGACATGAAAAAGTTTCTAGTAGATGTCAAAAATATCACTGATGCAAGATGGGATAGGCAAAAGGTCCAAATATAGAGTACTCAGGACTTCAAGTGGCCATCAGATGATGAAGTGAAAGCATGGGAGTTAATTACCATGCCCAAGAGAAAGAAGCCAGCAGTTGAAGAAGAAATCTTAGATGATGAGTAAGGGTGACTACTTGGCGCCTCTCTATTGAAGATGAAGAGGACACTTATTGCAAAAGGAGAATGTAGGTGAATGTAAAAGCACGGTCATCTAGACTTGACATAACTACTACCATCTACTATGTATACTATCAGATTGAAGTCACTAGATCAGGAGAAGAACAAAGAATATCTTTTTCCATCTTTTTGACTTGGTCATTTCCACCGCTTCTTCTCTCTCTTTCTTTTTGTCTCTTCTGTAGTTTTAGGGTTAGGTTTTTTGAGACCATCTGAAGCTTGTAGCATCCTTTTGAAAAGGATTCCAAGATGGTTGAAGACCTATATATATAGAAGAGAGTTGTATTTTTAAGGGAGGATGAAATATATTGTAAAAATTAGTCTTTCTAAATTTGTGTCTGTGTTCTTTCAAGCTTCAAAGCTTTTTCATGTATGAAAGAAGGATTACATCAATAAAATACGGTGCAATTTTACTCTTCTCTATTATTGTCTCTTTATTTCCTATGTACGCTTTTTTATGCTTAAGATTGTAAGGAACTCTGAAGCATTTTGGTTACAAGGTGACTATTTAATTACTTGCAAGTTTCTTTCCTGCAAAGAACTAAGTTTTGTGAGTGGTTTTAGGAAGCATATCAGTATTCAAAGATTTGATACAGTATTTTAGAGGTAATCAGATAATTTGTAAGGCAACTTATCCTAATTGCATGTAGGTTTTAAGGTAGCTTATAATATTTTATTTTTGTGAGACTTCAAGCTTTTGACTCTGTAACCCAAAGGATAGGCACTGATCTAGGTCTGGGTCTGATAATCTATCATCATCTAAGTTTTCAAAACATTTAAAATTATTTCAAACACACCTGTTACTAAAACATATGAGCTGAACTCATCAAGGACTTATGTCAGCAGGATATTTTCCACTTTGTTGATTCTTTAGAGAGTGATTCATTAGGTTATCCCTCCTAAAGATAAAAGGAAGAAGGATGCAAATCCTTGTCTCATTGGTTCATGTTTTCAAAACCATAGCCTGGCTTATAGTACTCTGTTTTAAATTAATCATTGCAATCTCTAAAGTGTTCTATAAGTTGTTACAGTGAGGTTTTGGGTACATAACTAGTGAATGAAACAATCCACCAAATAAATAGGCTGAAGTATCAGTAATCTTTAAAAGGTAAAACCTGCCTGAGTCTATGGAGCTCAAAAATGAAGAAGGATATTATCCAATCCTTAGAAATTATCCTTTCTCTTGCCTAAAAGAGGTTGCATTCGAGTATACCAGGTATACTGTAATCATTAGGTAAGTATTGCAAGAAAAAGTGATAAGAAATTGGCGACTCTGCTGGGGATTCTAGAGATTTTAAAGTTTTCTTAAGAATTCGAAGAATATCTCTTGCCCAAGTAATCAGAATCTCTGGCACTAAAAAGTTTAACTTGTTTACAAAATATACTTGTGGTTATTGTTAAGGCACCCTCTTGATAAGTATTCATCCCAAGTTATTGGATGACGACTCTAAAATGAACATCTTTGAGATTAGTGCAAAAGAAATAAATGTCTTTCAGAATGAATACTAGGTCAAGGGTGAGAACTAATCCTGAAACGGTATTACAAGAGTGAATCCCATCATCCTCAAGGGTAGGAGTCTCTTGGAGGAAAAAGAGAAATCAAGTTAACATGGATGAAACCCCTTTAAAAGGTGAAGAGGTTAATATCAAGAATGATATGAATACTAATCAACATTCTCATGATGGAAATACTTTAGATTATGAGGAAGCTACTGAAAGAGTACTAGAAATACCCACAGTCACTTCTACTTCAAATGAGAGAGAAGAGATTACTACACCCAGTTAAGATTCAGAAGATGCCCCTTTTGATATGCTAGCAAATGAAGAGAAGTTCATTTTGAAGCAGCTCGCCCTAGTTCAACAAATGAAAAAGGAAAGAGAAATGAGAAAGAAAAGAAATGATCATAAGGATCTTGATAACAATAGAAAAATATTTTCAAAACACCAAACTATGAAAGATACAGAGAGTTCTCAGAAGGACCAAGAAATACCATTCACTCATAAAGCTTCTATTTTACAAATAAATAAGGGTAAACAGAAAATGGGTGAACATAGAGATCAAGAACCTAAATTTTAGAAGCCTATGATTGAACAAATGTCTAAATTAGAAATTGATTTAGAAAAATTGAGAATTGATAAGGAAACCATGGAAAAAATGTTGGAAAAGGCACAAATGGAAGTTGCCACAATTGAAATGAAGAAAAAGATAGATTTTTTACAATCTTCAAAATATTCTCATACTGGACTAGAGAATACTACAGCTTTTAAAGGAAAAGCTACTACTTCCAAGGAAGATGATGGTTTTCAAAGGAAACCACTGCATAATAAGAGGTATAAACAATTTGATTTTTTTGGTATCCTTGGATACCCTAATGCTTTCCCTAAAGATGTGGGTGATATAGGAGAAAAGCTCCCAAAGTTTGCAGGTAACAATGTAATTTCTTGTGAGACACATTTAAGGAAATTCATTGATTTTGTTGATGACTTGAATATCACCCATGAGGATGTATTAATGAAGTTATTTGTTCAGTCCTTAGTTGAGGATGCAAGAGAATGGT
>MU224945.1:1137854-1152060 GCA_018584345.1 Thuja plicata
TGGTTCCTTACTGGAACATGATGATGGAAAGGATTATATCTTTGGAAATGAAGTTGTCCAATTAAGTTCTAATCATATTCCTAGGGGTTTGGTTGAACTTGAGGCATTGTTTATAACTCAGCAAAATGATACATCCAAGTTGAGCAATGCCAATATTGAGGATCTAGAAGAAATAAACTTAGGATATGAAAATAATCCTCAATAGTTTATATTGGAAAGGGTTTGGATTCTTGTGTAAGAATAAATCTGATCAAGTTATTGAGAAAATATAAACATGTCTTTGCTTGGTCGTATGATGACTTGAAAGCATATAGAGAAGACCTTTTTCAGCATGAAATTCCTTTGAAATCAGATGTCAAGCCACTCAGGCAAAAGCAGAGACCTATTAACCCCTTGTTGGCTCCCAAGATATAGCAAGAGTTGATGAAACTCAAAGATGTAGGGATAATCCAGCCCATTAGACATTCAACATGGGTATCAAATCTGGTGCCAGTTAGAAATAAAAATGGTGACATCAGACTATGTGTTGATTTCAGAAACCTCAATATTGCTTCATTGAAAGATAACTATTCATTGCCAAATATGGAAGCAACGTTGCATAAGGTGACTGGTTGTGAATTATTGTCCATGATGGATGGTTTTTTAGGTTACAACCAGGTTTTAGTTAAAGAAATAGAGCAGTATAAAACTACATTTACTACTCCTTGGGGAACATATGTGTATATCAGAATGCCTTTTGGATTAATAAATGCAAGAGAAACTTTTTAGAGGGCCATGGATGTTGCTTTCAAAGAATTCATAGACTTATTTATGGTTATTTATCAAGATGACTTGACTGCATATTCCAAAAGGGCTATTGATCATTGTGACCACCTGGGTAAGATTTTTAATAAAGCATTGGAATATGGTGTTTCACTGAATCCTAGTTACTGTAACTTTGCAGTCAAAGAGGGGAAGTTGCTGGGACATATAGTGTCTAGGGAAGGGGTAAGGATAGACCCTAAGAGAGTGGAAGCAATTCAAAGAGTAATTGCTCCAAAGAGTTTAAAAGGTGTGCAATCCTTTTTAGGAAAGATAAACTTTGTCAGAAGATTTATAGTCAATTTTGCAGAAATTGTTAATCCCATTGTAAAATTGCTAAAGAAAGATGCTAAGTTTGTTTGGAATGAGGAAGCTCTGCAAGCATTTGAAAGAATTAAGGAGGCAGTGCAAGAGGCTCCAGTTTTGAAATCCCCAGATTACACTAAGCCTTTCTCTTTGTTTTCATTTGCCTCATTTCATACAATTACTGCCATATTGCTTCAAAAGGATGAACAGGGATTTGAACA
Source organism: Thuja plicata (assembly GCA_018584345.1). NCBI lineage: Eukaryota > Viridiplantae > Streptophyta > Pinopsida > Cupressales > Cupressaceae > Thuja > Thuja plicata. The sequence goes on from MU224945.1 coordinate 1,139,183, forward strand.
TCCCATAGCTTTTTACAGTAGATCCTTGCAGGTTGCAGAGCTTAACTATGAAATAATGGAAAAATAGGCTTATGCATTGGTAAAGGATGTAAAGTCTTTTAGGCCCTACTTGGTTTGTGCTAAGGTGCAGGCCTATGTTCCTCATTCAGCAGTAAAAGATATCCTTACATAGTCAGAGGTTACTGGTAAGATATGTAAGTGGATTACAAGAATTCAAGAATTCAACCTTGAAATCAATATCACCAAATTAATAAGAGGACAGGGCCTGGCAAAACTTATGATAGAAGAGAATCTAGATTTAGTACAGCTGAACCGGATAGAAATATATGACCAAGCTGTTACTAGTATAGAAAGGCAACCATATTATGCTGATATTGTTTTCTTTCTCAAAAATGCTAAGTGCCCTGAGCATTTGTCTGAAAATCAAAAGAGGAGTCTGAAGTTACAAACTCAAAGGTATATTCTGATCCAAGGGGATCTGTTTTGGAAAGATAAGAATGGTATACTATTTTTGTGCCTTGACAAACACCAAGCTGAGAAAGTTTTGACTAAGATGCATGAAGGGGAATGTGGAGGTCACTTTTCTGCTAAGACCACCGCCCATAAGATTTTGAGGTCAGGATATTATTGGCCTACCTTGTTCAAGGATATGTATATTCATGTCAGGAAATGTCAACCATGTCATAGGTTTTCCAACAAATTTAAATTTGCGGGTGCTCTGTTGTTGAATCCAGTAAGCACTGAGGCTCCTTTTGCTATGTGGGGGATTGATTTTATTGGTGAATTTCAAGAGAAATCTAGTGCAGGACATAGCTGGATATTGGTGGCCACTGATTACTTTACTAAATGGATTGAAGCTATCCCTACTAGGAGAGCAACAAGTAAGGTAATTACTGAGTTTCTCATGGATAACATTTTAACCAGGTTTGGTGTGCCTAGTAAATTAGTGATGGATAATGCTATGAGTTTTAGATCAGAAGAAATAACAAGTTTCTGTGAAAGGTATGGGATTACAATATCATACTCATCCCCATATCACCCACAGGCTAATGGGCAGGCTGAGTCTAGCAATAAAAGCATATTGAAGATACTGAAAAGGACTATGGAAAAAAATAAGAAAACATGGCATATAAAGTTGAAATTAGCCCTTTGGGCTGATAGGATAACACTCAAAAAGGCAACTGGTAAGTCTCCTTTCGAATTAGTATATGGTTTACAAGCAAGGTTGCCAATGAACAATTTACTACCTGTTTACCAATTCATACAAGAAGAACATTTAGATGTCTCTAACCCAATGCAAGATAGGATGATACAACTGATAGAATTAGATGAAACAAGGAGAGATAGTCAGAGAGAGAACGTAAGGTTACAACAAAAAATGAAGTATTTGTTTGACAAAAGGGCTACTAACAGAAAGTTTTAGGCTGGTGACTTAGTTCTCCAATGGAATGCAAGGGCAGAAGACAGAGGTAAGCATAAGAAATTTGAGTCTTTATGGCTAGGACCTTATATAATCTCAGAACATTTTGGCAAAGACTCATATTTGTTGAAAAATATGGAGGGAGAAAGTTTTGAGTTGCCTGTGCATGGGCAATTTTTGAAGCCTTTCTTCAAGTAAAAATCAAAGCAGTGCCCAAGTAAATATGTATCATATGTAGTCTTTCCTTTCCCTGTTTGTAAGTTCTGTAAATATTTCCCTTCCTATTTTTTGTGTTCTACTCCGTTTCTATGGTGGTCTGTAACCAGAGATTTTGTGGTTCTTTGTCATAAACCATGTTTAGCCAATCCTCATCAGAGCCACTATTGGTTGTATTCCAAGTTTTGGTTTGTTTCCCTAAGCTTTGTGGTCTTCCCTCTCTATTTTTGTGTTTAAAGTAGAAGTCTCTTAGTCTTTTTGCCTTATCCTTGTCAAAGTTTTCAAGTTTTCAAGTCTGAGTCTATAAAAATGTGCAAAAACTTTGAAACCCTAGGTCTTGTTTGGTGCTCCAAATTAAAAAGAAACCCTAAGGTATTTTTTGCTTATGTTTCACAGTTACCTTTTTGGTTCACTTAAGTCATGAGTTGTATTCTGAACGCTTAGTCGCATAAACTGAATGACATATTCCCTTTTTCTCCCAAACTTAGTGATTAGCTTGTGTCATGTAGTCTCATTCAAATTTAGAATATTCCTTTGGCATTCCCAGACTTTGTGATTTAGTTTGTATCGCGTAGTTGCAGGATCATTAAACAGGCTGACAGTATATGAAAGGGCCCACAGACAGGTCATGATGTCGCAAGAAATTTTTAGTAGCTAAGGGTTTATTCTAAGACATTGCAATCTCTGTATGTCATGCAATCGCTAAATGGGTCTGAGGTTAAGTATATTTTGAAAGCTTTAGTCGCGCAGTCTCCAGAAAGGATACTAGTTAAGTTAAATTTTCTGAGACCTTGCGACTAACCATTTACGGTTTGGGATAAAGCACAGTCGGGTTGTTGCCAGATTCTGGAGATGACTCAACTTTCCATTATGCAATGAGACATGTGTCAGAAGGTAAGTGGACTTCAAAGAATGATCGCATGATCGCCAAAAGGTAAAATTTTATTAAGCAACTACGAGACTCATTAAGGGCTTCTGTTTGTTGCAAAGTCTTAGAAGATTTTAGAGGTATAAAGGATTTCTTAGCGATTGTGTGACAACCATCAGATGAAGTCATTAAAGATCCTACGGTGGTCGCTAATTCTAAGAATAAAAGAGCCCAAAGAGAAAAGTCTTTGCGACTCAGCGAAAAAGGGTATGTCGCGAGGTTGTCAGATAAAGTAAAGGGAAAGATACCTGTCACGTTGTCTCATGAAGTTTTAACACTTAAATTTTGTATTCTGCAATCAGGCAGCTAAGGGCAGTCACGTATTCTTGCAAAGAAAGGAAAACATTTGGTGACTCAGAGATAACCGTAAAAGTTAAAAGTGACAGTTAGTCACATAGTCTCAGAAAAAGATGAGCGTTAGTGTTAACCATTGGCGACTTTGTTTTCTTTATTGTCGCATGATCGCCAAATAATGACTATGGTTAATGAAAGTAAGGAAAGTTGTGTAGTCGCTATGTCTCTAGAGAAATCATGGGTTAAGAACTGGGGTCAGTGACAGAGAAATTATATGCAGTCACATGGTCGCTTGATACCAAATTTTAAGAAAAGATGGCAGTATCAGATATGATAGTGTGAATCACTCATCGACCAATCAGAGGCTTAGATTTTGATTACTATGCAGAAAAGGGTAGCTAAGATGTATGAAAGTTGGCCAATCATAGAAAGACATGTCAGCTCATTTGAATTTTGTAAGGTTTTTTCGAGGATTCAATTTTATGAATTTGATTTCCTATCACACTCATGGAACTACATCTAGTTTTTCAATCAAGTTCGCAGTATGTTGAATTAAAGACATAATTGATGTTCTCAAAATCATTAGCCATGTACTTTGAATGGTTACTATAAGGAGTTGATTGTATATTCATTTGCATTCATCTTGCTTTCAAAATTCCAAAATGAGAAGAGCTAAGTAATCTGACAGAGAGAAAAATCAGAAAATTGCAGGGTTTTAAGTTGCTTAAAGCTTATTATTTCTAGAGAATTGTGCACAGAGCAGTAAGTGAATCTCAGAGATAGATTTGTTTCAATATCGGTAAAGAAAAGGAGTTTCAAGCATGGTAAACATGAGCAGAGCGGTCAGTGTAGCATCAACCAGTGGTGGAGGTGAAAATTCAGAAGAGGAGGCAAAGGGAAAAGTAATTTACTCTGATGAATTCCTCAGACTGCTTCCTGGTTCAAATCTGAACAAAAGAGAAAATGCAAATGTGCTCATTGATGATTATCAAGATATATGAGATGCTGACACTCCAAGAACAACAATTTTTTGACTTTTCAATTACTTTTATAAGAATTCTGATAAGGCTATTCCAGTGTCAAACCCTTGGACCTATGGTTTAGCTAGATTAATTGTTCCTGATGTCTACGTAGATGTAGACTTGTTCCTAGACCTAGCAAGTCATTATGATATTTTGTCCAAAACAATCAGAAGGAATGATGGCACTGCCCTACTGATACATAACAAAAATTCACTCATGCCAGCCTTTGGCTTATACAACACTATGTCTACCAAAATTGACATGACAAAGTAGCAACAAAGATATACTTTGAAGCCAGGTATTGCTAGAGGCCAGTTGCAGAAACATATGCTAAAGGAAGTAAGGAAATATTTAGATCCTATGTCTGGGACCAGCCCATATTATTACAAGGATTTACACTTCTACATCAAGTATGTTGCCTATGCCCTATATAGAGTTCTAGGGATAGATGGCGATGCAGAGAAGATCGGTGCAAGCATTTTGATGATGGTGCTGGACTTACAAGAGGTCCACTCTAACACTAGTTATGATTACATATAGCATATCATTAATGAAATGCATGATGGTTTCATTGAAACTCAGAAGAAGATGAAAGACCCAAAGGAGAAGGAGCCCAAGTTCTTACACTAATCCATCCTTATGCACCTCCTATTGCATTTCAATTTTGTAATCATGGATGTTGACAATTTGGCCCCTCAGAGGTTTTACCAGAAAGGACCAAATCCTATCCAATTTTGGGTGAGGGTTTGGAATTACACGTCTAAGGACTGTGATTATTGTGCTTTTCAGAATTGGATTGTATATCCAATAGTACAAAGTCTAGGAATTAGCAGAACAAGAGTCCCACTGAAGATTATGCAACTGCTGAGGCCATGTGATTACACAGATAAGTGGGAGGGAAAGCATAATTGGGGTGATTTATTCTTGGAAGAAAATTATAGTGTTATCAGGGTATATGGGTGTATTCACCCACCTCATCTCTTACCCTACTATGTACCAGAAAGGGTGGCTACAATGGAATTTATATGGCAGCTAATGTTGACAGACAATGAGCATTTTGTGCCACACAAGAAGGGGACTCTGACCCCTAGATAGGTCAGGATTTTTAACTTTACAATTGGCAAAGGTGCTATTGATGCAGTGGGCCAGTGGCTAGAAGGATGCAGAATGGGGGTAGCCCCTTATAGATATATTGACCTAGAAGGTTTCATGGCAGGGGTGAGAAAATTGCATACTCCTACAATCCCCAATACTAATGTTCATTGTGAATGCATAGAGGAAGATGCAACAAGAAACATCTTGGATCAAGATGATATTCAGACAAGAAGATTGAGGATTCAAGAAATCTTAAATCTTGAAAGACAAATTAAGAGAAATGGGATGGCTTTTGGGGGTTTTTACCCTGATCTCCCATATTTTGACAAGATTAAAGCCATGATAGATAACTATTATGTGCTCATAGAACAACTGAGACTATTCTTGACAAGAAAGGTGCCCAAGGGCCTAATCACTCAGAGTCTAAATATGACAATAGTAGTGACAGTGACTATGCACATCCTACTAGGTATGCTCCACCACAGCAAAATGTTGTTGAAGTGCCACAGTTGCAGGGAATAGAGGGCCACATTGTGGATTTGACAATAGTGACTCAACCAGATGATGTAGAAGAGCCTAATGCTAAGAGGCAGAAATTAGAAATAGGTCAACCTTCAATTGAAGGGAAAAATAAGAAAAGAGATAAGGCTAAAGCCCTAGTACCTGGCAATAGGTTATATGATCATAACCTAAGGAAAGAAATTAGGGAAGGCAAGAAACAATAGCTTGATTTGGAGGATAATGTTGAATTGCCTCTTAAGGCCTGTGTCGATGAAAGACTGATTCATCAACAAGAATTTTTGAATGATGACAACTTTGTAAAATCTGAGGAGTTTAAAGACTTCCTGAGATGGTATAAGAAAGAGCAGATAAGAGCTCAAATGACAGTTGATGGCAAGGAGACCATAACAAATGAGGCATTGGTGGCTTTGCATTCTTATGATCCTAAAAGTGAAGACATCTCACAAGAGGAGGCCAGGAAATTGCTGCTAGGCAGTGGCATACTATTGGCCGAGGGCTAGGATTTAGCATCTGCCTTCATCATTAACCAAATTAGAAAATAGACAGATCTCAAAATGGCTAGTGTAGTTTAGATGGGTGATGTAATAAAAGGATTTGGGTATAGCCCAAAGTCTCAGGCCTTTGCAATGTGGAGCCTATGCCCAAAAGATCAAAAGCCCCAAGTGGTGAACATGCAGGAGATTATGGTTGGGAGTCAGATGGTGTGGACAATGCAGAATATAGGGAATTTGGAGATATCCCAAATCATGACACAATGGGCTCACTTAAATGAGGATAAAACTAAACAATTGTCTGATAAGTGTAGCACATTGTTAGAAGAGACAAGTGCATTGGCAAAAGATAGAGAATTGTGCCGAATACAAGTGCACCAGCAGGATCAGGTAATAAAAAGATTGATGAAAGAGTTGGAAGAAAAGCCTGAGGTGATGTGTGTGCCTATGCAACCATAGCCCCTGCAAATTGAAGACAAGGAAAAGTCTAAAGAGGTGGTTGAAGAGAAGGTTGAGGGAGAGAAAGGAAATGCAATTGCTTTAAGAGCATTAAAATGTGTGTTACAACATAGAATTGAAATTCTAAAAGATAAGACTGATGTTGTACTCAATGCCTATAACAAGTTTCTAGCTTTGCATATAGAGGTGATGGGGCACCTGGCTATCCTGAACCCCTATTCTACTAAGTGGTCTACTAGGGTGAAATTATTTGAAGAGATAGCATCTTTGCAAGCCCTAAGATCAGATTTGCCAGAAATAGTGACAGAAGTTGAAGATGAGATATAAAGGGTCAATATTTCTCTCTCATTCTTTAAAGGCAAATTGAATCAAATTGAGGTAAAATTAAGCCTCTTTTCTAATGACTTTAATAAATTTGTTCCTTCCTTAAGGGGAGATGATGATCAAGTAAAGGCCTTAGATGCGTGGAGGAATGAATTTGACAACAAAATGCATAGTGATGAGGCATTTATTTTGGGGACAGATGTGGATGTAGAAGGGTTCAATAAGATATTGGACGAAGCTTTCAAGGTAGAAACTGACATCAACAAGTTTCTAGTAGATGTCAAAAATATCAATGATGCAATATGGGATAGGCAAAAGGTCCAAATACAGAGTACTCAGGACTTTAAGTGGCCATCAGATGATGAAGTGAAAGCATGGGAGTTGATGACCATGCCCAAGAGAAATAAGCCAGCAGTTGAAGAAGAAATCTTGGACGATGAGTAAGGGTGACTACTTGGCACCTCTCTATTGAAGATGAAGAGGATAGTTATTGCAAAAGGAGAATGTAGGTTAATGTAAAAGCATGATCATCCAGACTCAACATAACTACTACCATCTACTATGTATACTATTAGATTGAAGTCGATAGATCGGGAGAAGAACAAAGAATATCTTTTTCCATCTTTTTGACTTGGTCATTTCCACCGCTTCTTCTCTCTCTTTCTTTTTGTCTCTTCTGTAGTTTTAGGGTTAGGTTTTCTAAGACCATCTAAAGCTTGTAGCATCCTTTTGAAAAGGATTCCAAGATGGTTGAAGACCTATATATATAGAAGAGAGTTGTATTTTTAAGGGAGGATGAAATATATTGTAAAAATCAGTCTTTCTAAATTTGTGTCTGTGTTCTTTCAAGATTCAAATCTTTTTCATGTGTGAAAGAAGGATTACATCAATAAAATACGGTGCAATTTTACTCTTCTCTATTATTGTCTCTTTATTTCCTGTGTACACTTTTTTATGCTTAAGATTGTAAGGCACTCTAAAGCATTTTGGTTACAAGGTGACTATTTAATTACTTGCAAGTTTCTTTGATGCAAAGAACTAAGTTTTGTGAGTGGTTTTCGGAAGGATATTAGTATTTAAAGATTTGATACAGTATTTTAGAGGTAATCAGATAATTTGTAACGCAACTTATCCTAATTGCATGTAGTTTGTAAGGCAACTTACAATATTTTGTTTTTGTGAGACTTCAAGCTTTTGACTCTGTAACCCAAAGGATAGGCACTGATCTAGGTCTGGGTTTGATAATCTATCATCATCTAAGTTTTTAAAACATTCAAAATTATTTCAAACACACCTGTTACTAAAAAATATGAGCTAAACTCCTCAAGGACTTATGTCAACAAGATATTGTCCACTTTGTTGGTTCTTTAGAGAGTGAATCATTAGGTTATCCCTCCTAAAGATAAAAGGAAGACAGATGCAAATCCTTGTCTCATTGGTTCATGTTTTCAAAACCATAGCCTGACTTATAGTACTCTGTTTTAAATTAATCATTGCAATCTCTAAAGTTTTCTATAATTTGTTACAGTGAGGTTTTGGGTACATAACCAGTGAATGAAACAATCCACCAAATAAATAGGCTGAAGTATCAGTAATCTTTAAAAGGTAAAACCTGCCTGAGTTTGTGGAGCTCAAAAACAAAGGATATTATCCAAACCTTAGAAATTAGCCTTTCTCTTGCCTAAAAGAGGTGGCATTTGAGTATACCAAGTATACTGTCATCATTAGGTAAGTATTGCAAGAAAAAGTGATAACATGACACAAGATGCAAGATAATGTTCAAAACTAAATTCAACAATGCTCTCACTGAATATTCAGAAAATAATACCCAAACTCTATGATTCAAAGAAAAAATCTTCTTTGTTTTGAACACAACAAATAAGAATACTCAGATTTTACTTGCTTACATCTTATTGCCAAATCTATTACAAAACTAAAACAAATATCTCAAATGCATAAAATTAAATGCAAGAACAAAAATGTCATCTTCTCCCTAATCCAACACTCTTACTTTTGCAGAAAAGAAGAACCCCTCCTAATAGAAAAGAATTTAGAATAAATAGATCTGCCTTCTTGACTGTTCAGTTCTCTTCTTCATGTCTCTTCAATTTTATGGTAGCCTTTCAGTTTGTAACTGTTCCTGTGTGTAACTGATTCTTTCTTTTGGCTTTTTAGTTTCTAGTCAATGATAAAGTTCTTTTTATAACTTTATTTAACTTATGCAATATCCCCTTCATATCTTCGATGAATTTTAATAGTAATTTCCCCTTTTTAATGAAAAGCACAAAAGCCCCCACATTTTAATCCTGAGCACTCATTTTTGGGGAAAAGCTTGATTATTATCTCCTTCACTCTTTTTGACACCTATACGCGAGTTGGATTCAAACCATGAATGTGTTGGATGTTTTCTCAAATATACAACATTATTAATAACTATATTCAAAACACCACATGTCACGTATAAGTCATATGCTTGGTGAAAATATTCTCCACATATTTTTCCATATCTTAGGTGTCACTTTAATAGATTCTGTGTGCTAGGTCATTCTTAGAGAGTGTAGTAGCCAAATGTCTCAGCCAAATGTCCCATATGTATCAACACTAGCCGATAATTTCTCAATTTCAATTTGACTGAATGTGCAAAGAATTTCCTATTTTGTGAGTGTCCTCAGTCACCATTACTACTCCATCCCTTGTTGTAATTGACTTCCAATGTCTCTATTCTTTGAAGATCCTTGTGAATTGGTGAGTTCAACCTCGGCTATTTGATATCATCCAATGATCTTTTTGGAGTATCACCAAATTATTGGTCCAAGATTGCCCCTGGATTGTACTGTATCCACTCCTTGCATATATTATCTGTTAATCAACACTGCCCTATTTCCACAATGCTCTGCATTTCTTTGTGCTTAACATCTTCTTTGTATTTGAGACTTGGTGACTCCCTGTTTCTATTTCCTGTGAGTTCGTTAATAATATCATACTGTCAGATATGAAAAATGAAGACATGGTTGAGACATAGTCTCCATTCTAAACTGTTCTTAGATGCTTTAAGTTGTCCAACATTGAAGGTTGGTCGTTGGGATTAGCACATTGATTCCTTAGTGGTAATTGTCTGCAACCATGGACTTCTCCAACTTGTCCCTCGATGATGCTATGAGATGATCACACTTTTCATTTGTTAGAGAACTCTTGTACAAAAATGTCATGGGATTTCGAGTCAACTAAGTTAATCGAACCAGACCAATGCCTAGTGATGAGATTTTTTGTGATGGAAGTGAAGCGGATCATTTCTCTTCACTCATGAGCTTGACTAATTTTAACTTGAAGAGTGGGACCAGAGGCCCGCATGTTAGCTTATATCCATGTAGAGCGAATAGGAACTTCAATACATCTTCACTCAATGCTGCATCTACAATTCTATTGTATACACAGTTTGATTTTGGATCGGGGGTCAAGATTTTGTCATTCAGCTTCCACTTTGGACATTTCCATTTGATATGCGTGATCCATTTTTCAACTCTCAGTCATTTTGTTGCAGAGGAGGGTCACCAATAGTATAATTTCCATATCTGGCTCATTGTGAAGTGTCGGTCATCTTCTCAATTTGCATGCTTGATATCATCACTATTTAGATTTATACACTGGATACATTGTATGCTTGACTTCAATGTGTTCGGTGCAGGATATTCATGAACTTCTGGGAATAGCGATCGATTATCTTGGAAACATATCAAACCCAAGCCTCAAGAGCTTTCCACATGGTAGGTAGCCTGTAGATCATGGGTCGAGCCTCATAGGTCAACTCGATGTGTTTATCATTTGGAATTTTGTCAATAATTCACTAGTAGACACTTTTAATTTCTCTTTATCACTACTTCATTCTATTCATGGCAACATCGGTATTTCCCAATTTGGTGTCTCTTTTTTTCAACCAAAATAGGAGGCTCGGCTAATGCATTAAAATGCTTCTATTGTCATTGATTCAGAGAATCACAAATTATCTTCTCCACTTTCACCTTTCACCCATTTGGCTTATGCCGACGCAACTCATTCCTGTGAATTTGATTAAATATTTGAAAGCTTCTTTCAGATTCTTCACAATTTATTTTCATAACTCCTCTGTCAACATTTAAAGTGCCGAGTGCCTTAGAAATTCCATTAGAAAAATAAGTGAAGCCATATCTGGTGAATAAATCCTAATAATTATCAAGACTTGGGAGAAATTGCTTCTAATGCCTCTAGCGGAGAATTGAATATTGACTTCTCCTCTGGCGGAAAAACCTGAATTGACTGCGAAATGCACACCCAACTTCCATTTTTTCATAACTCAGGATTTCTCTCCATTGACTCTTCCTTACATTTTAAATCAATCCATTTTCTTCTTCATTGTCAAGTTAATTGAATTCATCAAACTTCAATTTGCAATCGGACCTGTTCGTGCCTTAGCGGAAATTTGCAATTTGGTTTCTCCTCGTGGAAAATCCCAAATGAAGGTTGAAAAGCGCATCAAGTTCTCAGTTTTCTGCTTCTTTTTTGTAGGTGAGATTCACACATTCTAGTAACATCTATACTTTATAAATGACTAACAAGCAATTTTTATTCTTTGCTATTGGCTCACTGGTCATGGAATGCTCCAATTTGTTCATGGAGGAATTTTACCTTTGGAGGGAGAAATGCGTAGCAAATTTCTCATTTTCTACTTCTACATTCCAATTCCACTTCTGCATTCCAATGCCAATTCCAATTATGCTTCTTGTTTCAAACTGAATTTATAATTCTGAATTGAGGCAATGAACTTGAATTCTGTACTCTTTGAACATGGCTTTTGCGTCTGCATATCAAAACTTTAATCTTCATCATTCATAGTGACATGTTAGAGAAAAATCCAGGAATGTTGTGGGAAATCTCCCATGGGAGGTGACTTTAAAAGTTCAAAAATTGGGGGATTGGAAGTACGACTAAAAAATCATAGGATTAGGATTAGGAAGATTAGTAAGTGAGGTATCATCTACCCAATTCTTCACATAATCCAAAAGAGCAATAAGTCCACTACATAAATCTTTGATGAAAGTTTTAAAAGTGGGAAGACTACTATTAGTTAATCTCATAATAGAATGAGCAAGGGAAACATGAAGAGTAAAAAACATGATGAAGTGGATGATGCTTTAATAAACATCATAAGTACTATAAAGAGATGGTACAAGAAGAATAATGAGGAAAATAACCATACACCAAAGCATCTTAAAGATTCTCATAGTGAATGAAATGCAAGAAATGTTTTTATATTTTTATGAGTATGTATATTTTTTTTGTATTTTAAAATGAAAGAGCATAAAAGGAAACTAATTTAGTATGTGTGCAAAAGCTATTTTCTAAGGAAAAGAGGCAAAGCATCTAACACTAAAAAGAAAGAGTTGTCTATCGCGGGTTCACCAAAATGTAACATAAGAAATAGATGTCACCAAAATGTAAGGGGTAAATATGTAATATAAGATAATAAATGTGTGGGGAAGATAAGATGTTCCTTTTAACCTCAAATACACAAAGGAAGGATCCAAATTGATTAACCCCAAAGGAAGGATCAATGCATAAATGAATCAATCGATTGGAAATGAGAGTAAAGAGGAAGACCTTAGATTTTATTTTATAGAAAAGAATGTGTGATAGATTTTACGAAGATTAAAAAATTTAAGTGAAATGAATTGAAGAAAAGTTCTAACCTCAAAATGCTACAGATTTGAAGAATGCTATTTTCAGGTGTTTACAGTGAGTTTCTGGAAAAAATGCAACCAGGTCTAGAACAAAAAAATAGAGACGGACAAAACCTAGAAATCTTTTTTCAATCTGGCTCAGTTCTGATTTTGATCCAGAATTTCTGATTCTGACCTTGAAAAAAATGTCGATTTTGACTCAGAAATGAATATCGATTCTGACCCAGAATTTTTTATTATGACTTGCACAGTCTGACAGAAATTCTGTTTCCAGATCCTGATAGTTTGCTGAAAAGGGTATCTGAATCTGCACTCCTATTCGCTGTTCTAAACCTATCCCTGCAAGAAAAATGGTTTTTTTTTTTTTTTGGGGGGGGGGGGGGGGGGGGGGGG
>MU224945.1:1152110-1204753 GCA_018584345.1 Thuja plicata
GGAGGGGTTTGTCTTAGTCAAACCCCAATTTAGAAATTAACCTTGAAATCAATAGTTGAAATAAAGTGCTAGCAAGTAGTAAAAGTAGATCTAATAATGAAGCTATGATATTCAATATATATGCAATTGTATTTCGAATGTAAACAAGTATGTAAATATGAAAGTTTGGACTCAATATTAGAAACCATAAACCTCCATGATTGTATTCTTGGAATCCACCTTGAAGAGATAATGAATGAATATTGAGGATGCACAAAGGATCTTTTGATGACATTAAGTTTTTCGATTAGTATACTTAAGTGAAAAACATGATAAAGGTCATCGGTATAGGCATACCCGACAGACAACACACTTCATACCCGATAAAAATGATAAGTATAGAATTGCTTGATGAACACTATCAAGTGTTGAACCGACGACAAAGCAAAAGAGGACACCACTGACGAAACATCGTCGATGAATCCAAAATCACTAAACTGACGGTACAGTTTTATGAACACCGTCGACAGAGTAGAAAAGGCAAGGAACCTGACGAACAGTTCAATATAGGGACATTGACAAAGTAGAAGCACAACAAAGAAAAGAAAGAAAGAAACCTGAAAGACTGATAGAGAAGCCCGACCATCAGAACCGACAGTCAGTTAAAGAACCCAGAAAAAGTGGATCTGACTTTCCACATCAGATAAAACATTGTAAATCTATTTATAGAGTTTTAATTTGTTTTAAATCATTACTTGAGGGTCAAGAAAGTATATTGTAAATGTTTTAAAGCATCCTAATGGATCTAAAACATAACTAACTAAAGATCAAGGTCAAGTTGTAAACCTTGAATCTAGAGTTAAACTTGAAAAGTGTGAATCAAGAATGGACCTAGAAACTAGTATATATAGATGTTAATTCATTGTAATAGACATAGTTGAAAAATGATTGTATCCACGAAGAGAATCTAAGAAGAAGAAGTGAATTCATGCAAAGTTTAGAAACAAATCATATCAGTTCTCAAGAACACAGAGAAGGCTACCGACGAGCAGAGACAAGGTATCATTCAATCACTCAAGGTGATTGCATATACATTGTAAGCTTTATAGGATTTGTTATCAGCAATTAGAGATTGCATATACTATCATATCAACATTTATAATGTAGTTGCATTCTAACAAGTGCATCACATCAAAAATCCTTTAGTAGAAGTTGGACTTAACAGTTCTTGATAAATCTCTTAACATAGTGCACACCTAATAGTGTTGCTAAAGCTTCAAACAAAGTAGATCCTAACAGGTCCCCACTCTAATACTCCTAACACGGTAGATCATCAAAAGTGACCAAATTGTAAGCCTTAACTGGCTCCCTTCTTATCTACAGATAGTGAAGTTTTGTGGGTGACATCCCCACCGCAGTTTTTACTTCCTAACAGTAGTTTTCTATGATATCATATCTTGTGTTATGTGTTATTTATTTTCATGTATCTTTCTTGAATGTTTACACATGTAAAGAACTTATGTTATGATTTCACATACATAAAGAAAGATGAATAGATAGATAGGTGAATATTCAAATCTGATGACACAAAGGTTAATGGGATAATCACATAAAAGTTTTAGAGGTACTGATTCACCCCTCCCCTATCAGTACATCATTCTAGTAATTCCAACAATTGGTATCAGAGCTAAGTCTCTCTCTTGAAAAGCTTAAAGAATTAAGAGAAAATATCAAGACAATGGAAAAGTACAGACTGGACAAGGCTATTGAGAATGAGCAGTTACAAATTCAGATTTACTATGAGCAGTACAAAGAGGCACGAGTAAGCATGAGAAAGTTGCTTGATGAAAGAAGATTATGGCAACTAGGCTTAATGAAAAAGATTATAAAGAAGAGGAGATCCCAGAATACTTCAACTCAGCTGAATCAACAACAAGCAAAGCATTAGACACATCAGTAGAAGAGATCACAAGTCTAAAAGAGATCAATCTACATCTGACAGAGAAAATCAAGATGCTAAAAATTGGTCAAGAGACTCAGATGGTAAAAATGATTGATGTCATGAATGATTCAAGAAAAGTTGAATCAGAGAGAACATTGGCTATTAATGATAGTATAAAAATCACAGAGAAGCTACAAGAAAAAGAATCAGAGATTCAAAGACTTACTGATCATCACCATGAGATTACCTATAAGATCATTCTTATGAGTCAAGAGGCAAATAGATTAAATACTGAACTCATTGAAAGAATACAGATCATCAGTGAGCTAAAAGAAGAGAATGAGAAGCTAAAGCATGAAGTCAGAATTCAGAATCAACACAATGAATTAATCAAGAAAGCTGAAGATAGCAATAAAATAATGGATGATTTTCTTGATGGAAAAAGAAGAGTCAACAACTACACAGGTATAGGGTACACCGACAGGGGAGAATCATCTAATCAATCAGATCAAAGGAATGTTTATGCAAATCCAAGAACCAAGAAGCTGTCATGTAATCACTATGGAAAACCAGGCCACACCTCAAACATTTACAGAAACAAAATGAAAGGTATTCCTCAATCACAATTTATTTTCATTAGTAATTGTTATAAATGTCACAAGAAAGGACACAAGGCAAATGAATGCAAATCCAAGGTGACAAATCCAAAGAAGGAAACCTACATGGACAAGTACTATCCTACCTGCAAAATGAATGGACATACACATCAGGAGTGCTGGAAAAAGAACAAGAAAGCATGGACACCAAAAGAACCTGATAATGGCTACAAACCGACAAGAATTATTAACTCATATGTTTGGGATGATAACACATGGGTAAACTGCACATGTGGAAGGTATGGTCATATTTCTACCAAATGTATGAGAAAATGGACTAGAAGACCAAGAGGATGGACCAATCCAGGTATGGCATGTTTACATTGTCATAAGGTTGGACATGTGATAAAAGATTGCAAAGACTGACTAACACACACAAGCACTTATCCCAATGGAAACACCATTGATGACATCAAGAAGATGAGAAACCAGATGTGGATAAAAGCTACAAACACTGAAGGTGCTGGAATAAGCAATGAAAATGATGACACCCCATCCAATGGATCTGGTGGTGTCACTATTCCCAACTAACCTACACAAGTAGGTATGGAACTACATTATGACAAGTTATATTATGCATCAGTTCCATTACACATTGATAATATTGACAAAATTAGCATTATTGAAGATGCACTATATTGTTACTTGTAATGTTATTGAAGAACCAATTCCATCGGTAAAATGGTACAAATAAGCATCGGTGAACACACACAGTAAAGTTGACACTACTTACCAAAATGTATCAAGCATTACACAAAATCCAAGTCGCTAAGTGTAACCGGCAGACATCGGTGATCTTTGAGCTGACAAAGGTTGTCGTCGCCATCTTACCAACAATCATTGGTGAAATCACCAAAGCTTCTAGCTACCCTGAAACTTTGTGCTTGCACCGATGATGTTATTTATGCCTCAACCGATGAACTCAGTCTTTGTACACCGATGAGTTGTTGGGTATTAATGAGAACTTAGGGCACAAAAGTTATAAAAGCGCGACGGAAGAAATCATTTTGCACCCGCAATTTTTGAGCAACGAAGTAGAGCTAAGTAGAGCAATTGAAGAATAGATTGAAGTGCGACCTCAGCAAGATTCAAACATGACTCAAAAGATTCACGAGAAATCACAGAGATTTAGTAAGTACCTACAATCACCAACCACACTGTTTGATTTACGGAAAGCCCTAAATTTCAAAATACGATGGCATCTACTTCAAGAATAGAAAATTGAAAGAGGATAAGAAGAAAATGATTAATCTTATTAGCAACAGTGAACCTAAATACAAGTTACACCCAGAAATTGCATCGCAACCTGATGATTCTAGAGCATTCTCCAGAATCCCACCTAGGGTTTTGCTGGTAGAGGACATAAGGTCCTATATACATTGCAAGATCTCAGAATTAGGAGATCTAGATCTAGATAATTCCTATAGGGCACTATGTGATGAAACTGGAAAACTGAAAGAAGAGCACAAGCATCTGGAAGTGAAAGGTTTGACAAATGCATTATACTTTCCTAGGGTTTTTAAGACCGAATGGATACAGATAGTTCTTAGAAGAATGCATAACCAGACATTGTGGCTTGATGAGCCTAAATAAATAACAAAAGATGTTATTCATGTGGTCACTGGATATCCCACAACCGAAGAGCCAAAAGCTCACAAGCACCCATCCTTGAAGGAAGTAGAAAAATTGACATGTGCAAAATCAGACAAAAGAGGTCTCAAGGTTAACACCATCACCAATGAGGAACTTAAGTTTGGTGCATGTGTGATAGGATATAAAATATTTTAGGCTAGCAGAATGAACAACATAGCAAGCACTGCTATGAGCACAACCTACAAGATCATCAAAGAAGGAAAGAAGATGGATCTTGCAGAAATATTGTTAAATCAACTTGAGGAGAACATGAACACCATAAGGTCATAAAGGATAAAAAATTGTAAGTTTGGTTCTCTTATTATGTGCATATTCTTTTACTTTGAAGAATACTTTCCTTCCATAGGCAAAGTAGTATGGGACATAAGCAAACCAGTCACCATACAGATATGTGAGCACATAGAATCATTAGGTATAGATTTTGATGACTTAATGAATGAATATTTCAAAGGATTTAAGGAAAAGATGCAAGCAAGAACAAGGATACCAGAGAGTTTGATAGAAGAACACAAATATGATATATGTTTTATGGTAGATAATGATTTTACTTATATCAAACCAATAGTACCTAGAAAATCTTGGCTATCACCACTGGATTATGAAATCAAAATAGGACAAGCTACAAAATGCATCCAGGCACTGTTGAATGAACCATTGGACAACAAGCAACCTAGATTTGGCACTTATGAAGAAGCCAAACCAAAAATCAAGTTAGATCTTGTTGTCAAGAAAATTGTAAATAAGAAGAACAAAATGGTAAAGGACTTAACCAAGAAATTTGTAGTTATTGAAGAAGGTGAAGAGGAAATAGAAGGCAAGGAGGAAGAAACTAAGGGCCAGTCACCCATTGGTGAAGATATAGAAAAGAGTGATTTAGGGGCTACACAATCAGATTCACCACCTCCTCCTCCACCTAAGAAATCAAGAACAACTTCTGCTTCAAGGAAAAGAAGCAAAACAACAAAGGAAGAAACTCCTTCACCATTGAAGAAAGGGAGAGTGAGAACCTACAAGAGGAAACCAATCTCACCAAAGGAGAAACAAACCAAAAGGGGGAAGTTGAATAGAACTCAATAAGATCTAGATGACTCAGCTATGGATGAAGCTGACATTGAAGTACAAAAAGGGAAAGATCCCTTGATCCCTAAAACCATCCATGAAATATGTAAAAACATTTCAGAATCTCAATCTATTTCAGATCCTAATATTAGGAAATGGTTGAAATTAGATACAGAGGATCAAAATAAAATTGAAGATGCTATAATTGCTAAAATGTGCAAACACAATTATGTTCCACTTCAATTCACAGAATTTGAAGTACCCACGGAGGTAACGGATAGATTGTCTGCAAGATGGACATTTGCACTTCATCAAGAAAAAGAGATAAGAGAAAGAGTCCTTGTTACTCTTATGCCTTCTAATTCAAAGAAGGAAGAGATAAATAAAATTATGGAAAACTATGAAAAGGAGTTCTCACCCAAAATAAGAGCATACAAATTTCTCAAAGGGAAGCTAATTGAGCTAGATCAGGAAAGCATTAAGAAGTGGTGTAAAATACTCAAGAAGCCCACTAAGGAAGCTAACCCAGAGAAAGAATACATCATCACTAAAGATGTATAGGATGATTCATCAGTGGAATTGGACAGAGAAGAGAATGATGCAATTGACAACCAAAATACTAAAGTTGCAAATGAGTTATGGCCTAACACTACTCTTGACAAAAATCAGAGTGAGGAAAGCCAAATTCCACCAATCCCAACTCATATTGACTTGGATGATGAAGCAGAGGTTACCAAAGAAGAATTGAGAATAAAAGGTAACATAAACAAGGATTTCAATGATGAAACATGGTTGGATAATATCATTAATGACATTATAGGAAAAGACCCTGCAGAAGAGGTGCAAAAAGATGAAGATATCACTGTTGCACAAGGTAATACCAATGGACATGACACACTTAATGACACTACAGAGGTAAATACACACACCAACATGAAAATATTAATAGAAGCTATTGATATTGATTCAAGTTAGGAGAAATCATCTAAGAAAGATGATGACATACTCGAGGGCACAGGTAATGATGAAATTAAAGATGCATCAGACACACAAAAATATACAAACAAAGATATGAAGGATGCAACCGACACTCATCAAAAGTTGTCTATTGAAAAAGACAAAGGAGAAGATACTAACAAAGATGAAATATTGAGAAAGGATGAGGAGAAAGAAAAAAGTTAAGAAGTTAAGCAAGATGATAGCATGAAGGAAAAGGAAGAAAAATATGTTGATACACCCAAGGCCAATGAAGAGATGTCTTCATACAACCAACATGTGGACTCTAAACATAAGCAACATGAATCTTCATCTTCTTGACCTTCACCTACCAAATCAATCCAATCTCAAGATCTATAACTGGTAGTTCACCAATCTGTCTCCCAACCAAAGAAGAAGAAGAAAGTAATGAAGAAAGACATCTTGGCTATAACACTTGATGAGGTGATCAAAATACCCAAGTGGGATGTATCTACTTTAGATGTTGAAACACTTCAATAGTTTGGAGTGATGTGTCAAAGAAAAGCTATACAAGACAAAATAAAAAAGGCACATAGGGAAGCCCAAGCCCTTGGCAAAGCTAGGGATATACTACATCAACTTGTTCCTGATATAAAAGTTGAAAATGACATATCAGTCATGGAACAAATTCCAGTTCTTACCGAGGCCATCACCACTCAAAATGTAGATGCAGAGAAGGCAATGGAAGAACAGGTAGAGATGAAGTATCAACACAAACTAGTTGAGAAGATCAGCCAAGAAGTGGCAGAAAACAAGGTAAAGCTCTCTAAATTAGAAAGTGAATTAGAACCTATGATTACAAAAGCTATTACCTTAGTTCAAAATATGTGCACACTTGAACATTTCACAAAAGAGAATAGTGAAAAGCTATCCCAACTAGATTAAGATCTTACAACAAGTGCAAAAAGTTTAACCTCTGATGCAAATGCAATAAAGTTGCATCATGAAAATATCATAGAGGTAAAAAGGTTAAGATAAGAGATATGGGATGCAGAGACATGGTTTAGAAATGAGGTCACCAAGTTGCAGGCTCACATATTGCCAAACCTCACCACTCTGCAACAACACATTACAGATGCAAGGAATTTGATCTCGACCCCAGAGATGTCTATGGTAGACAACATCTATGATATGCATGTGAGGATATCACTTGAGCATATGGCTCTAGAAAATTTGAAAGAAAAATGGGAGAAGATGATGGAGGAAATCAAAGCCTCACACTCCCACATTTTTGACAAGTTGTAAGTACCTTTGCCTTTGTTATCAAAAAAGGAGGAATGGATGGTGCATATTTACAATATACTACATTAGCAAAAAGGAGGAAAAGGATATGTATGTTGTGTGTACAACAAAAATAGATATGTACAATATATCAAATATCAAAAAAAGGGAAACAAAAAAAGGGGAAGGAAATTATATGTACATAAACTTACACTTACCGGCATATGCATAGGGGGAGTCATAAAATGAATAAGGATGAAGTATACATAGGTGTACATACTAATACATTAAGTATGTTGCACATATCAGTTTTTGATACAAATGTCAAAGGGGGAGATTGATGACATTAAGTTTTTCCATTAGTATACTTAAGTGAAAAACATGATAAAGGTCATCGGTATAGGCATACCTGACAGACAACACATTGCATACCCAATAAAAATGCTAAGTATAGAATTTCCCAATGAACACTGTCAAGTGTTGAAACAAAGAAAAATCAAAAGAGGACATCACCGATGAAACATTGCCAACAGATCCAAAATCACTAAATCAATGGTACAGTTTTATGAACACTGCTGACAGAGAAAAAGAGGCAAGGAACCTAATGAATAGTTCAATATAGGGACACCGACAGAGAAAAATCCTGACAGATCAAAGAAAGAAAGAAACCCAATAGACTGACAGAGTAGCCTGACCATCAGAACTGACAGTCAGTTAGAGAACCCGTAAAAAGTGGATCTGACTTTCCACGTCAAATAAAACATTGTAAATCTATTTATAGAGTTTTAATTTGTTTTAAATCATTACTTGAGGGTCAAGAAAGTATATTGTAAATATTTTAAAGCATCCTAATGGATCTAAAACATAACTAACTAAAGATCAAGGTCAAGTTGTAAACCTTGAATCTAGAGTTAAACTTGAAAAGCGTGAATCAAGAATGGACCTAGAAACTAGTATATATAGATGTTCAATCATTTTAATAGACATAGTTGAAAAATTATTATAGCCACAAAGAGCATCTAAGTAGAAGAAGTGAATTCATGCAAAGTTTAGAAATAGATCATATCAGTTCTCAAGAACATAGAGAAGGCTACTGACAAGCAGAGACAAGGTATAATTCAATCACTCAAGGTGATTACATATAACTATCAGATCGACATTTATAATTTAGTTTCCTTCTAACAAGTGCATCACACCAGAAATCCTTTAGTAGAAGGTGGACTTAACAGTTCTTGATAAATCTCTTAATAAAGTGCACACCTAACGGCGTTGCTAAAGCTTCAAATGAAGTAGATCCTATTAGGTCTCCAATCTAATACTCCTAATAGGGTAGATCATTAGAAGTGATCAAATTGTAATCCTTAACCAACTCCCTTCTTATTTGTAGATAGTGAAGTTTTGTGGGTGACATCCCCACCGCAGTTTTTACTTCCTGACAAGAGTTTTCTGCTATATCATATCTTGTGTTATGTGTTATTTGTTTTCATGTATGTTTCTTGAATGTTTACACATGTAAAGAACTTATGTTATGATTTCACATACATAAAGAAAGATGAACAGATAGATAGGTGAATATAAAAATCTGATGACACAAAGGTTAATGGGATAATCACATAAAAGTTTTAGAGGTACTGATTCACCTCTCCCCTCTCAATACATCATTCCAGTAATTCCAACATCTTAAAGGAAGATCACACCACCATGATGGATAGATCTAGGGTTTGAATGATGAATCTTGAATGCTTGAACGAAATCCCTTCAAAGGCTTAAATGATTGAGTCCTTGATCTTAAATGGAGAACTTGAATTCTTGAGAAGAAGAATTGAAAACCTTGATTGAACTTTGAAAGCTTGAGGACATGTAGATAACTTTCGTGCTTAGATTTTACCTCGTTTCACTTAGAGAAAATGAGAGGAAAAGGCTTCCTTATATACCAATCTAGGGAAAAATATTCTAGAGATTCCTACATAGGAGAATTAAATTCAAATTAGACCTAAAACCCTAGAAGAGGACCTATATTAAATATAATTTAAGAGTCGTCACTTCAGAATCCAAAACAGCTGACCCGGAAGTGGGAAATGAACTTTTAATGACCCCCGACAACTGAAAAAATTTCAAACTGGAAAGGGGGACCTAGCTCAAAATCAAGGTCAACCTTGAACCAGGGAGTCAGAACCCTTGGAAAATGTGCCAGATGGGATGGATAGTGTCCGGAGAGGCCCAATCAGGGTCCTAAATAGACACAGAAGTAGGAGAGGGTGCAGAAATGAGGGGACAATATGATGATGGTAAAAAAAAAACCCCTAAGGAGGGATAAATGTTCTTAACATGGAAGTGCTTCCATTTTAAGATGATACACTTTAAAATACACCATGATAATTAAGATCCTTAAACAACACAATGAAAATACTACATAAAGCAGTGAGCCAAGATGTCTAACAACTAGTACATGATAAACATGTTTAATTATGTATTTTTTGCAAATAATTTAGTGACCACCATGTGAAGGTTCCCTATTTCGCTTTCAGACAAATGGCTCCATCTATTTTGTCTCCATAAACAAGGGGAACATTACTTTTTGACCTTTAAAACGTTTATATTTGCATCTCTTGTTCCTTTAAATAGAATCCATGTGCAATAGATAAGGAATGAATCCACTCAATTCCCATAACATCACCATCATATGGATCCAAAACCTTAACTTTATCTCCTTCTTTGAGTTTATCAATACATTTTCAGAAAAAGGAAAAAAAAAACATTATATTACTTAGTTAATGAAAGACCACAAATATAAACACTACATTACCATGCATTCATACCAGACGCATAAGATTATGAAAAAATTGTTACAAATTTGATTAGTAAAATAAGGATGATATCCCTCAAGCACTATAATTAAACTATAGTAAGATAAGGATGATATCCCTCAAGCAATACATATAACAAACAACAACGAAAATACATATAATAGTGACAAAAATACATATACCAACAACAACAACAATACATATAAAAACAACAACAATACATATTACAAATAGAAACAACAATACATATAGCAATAATCAATTTTTTTTGAAGAAACCCTCATATCCACAGGTTGTTGGCACTGTTATAGGAAAAATGACAATATCTCACTTGATTCTTTGTAAAAATAAATGAAACCGGGTTTAATGAATGGTCAATGGCCATCACTACTTTGGCATGCTATAGCAACCAAGTGTCATATCCCTACCATAGAATATATATTAGATATCAAGGATACAAGAGCAGAGATAAGCAGACCCTAAGAGAAAAAAATTAACAAACAAAAACAAAAACAATATATTAGATAGAAAATCTATTTTTAAAAGAAGTAAATACCCAGGAAGATCATCGATAAGAATAAGAAATTGTAAAAAAATATTAGGATTAGATCAGAATATTTATTGATCTATAGGTGGTAACATTCTTGTTATTTGTGGACAAATTATAGGATCATCCTGAAGTGGATCAGGAGAAGATTTGAGGAGAATTAGAGAAGAATTACATATAAGGGATATGTAATTAGACTAGAAGGATGAATTAGAAATCAGGAATAAGAAATATGAGATATGAGTCAAATTAGAAAATAAGGCAAATGAGAGAAGAATATCATCTAAATTTATCAGCCTAAGTTTAGTAAATTTATGTATGGTCCAATGAATAGGTCTAATGGCTGGATATGGTTGTTTGAGAATGTAAAGAGAAAAACTATTATTTCAAGTATTTTGGATTGGGATTCTTCATAATTTTTAATGACTAATCACATGGAATTGATTCTAACTATTTAAAACTATGATTGGGAGAGTCCATCAAACTTGGTTTTGAATTCAAGTTGTTTGATGACTAGTGATACTTGTAAGGTATTGAGAAAATAGACTCAAGAGATTTCCCCTTTTTTTTAAAGGTTTTTGATGCAAAGCATCATGGAAAATGTCCCACTTCCAAGGATTATACTGATCCAAGCAACCATTCAACATGTTCATCATAAATTTCATTACATTAGAGGCATAATCAAACAACTAGTCTCCTTTAAAAAATCAACATAGCTATTACCAACTCATCATTAGGACCCTTAACCAATATAGGATCCAAAACATCTCTTCATCAAGGCATTACAAGTGCTCAACCACACACATCTTAACATTCCAATACAATGCTTTCAAGGAATAAATCAACTCAATAGACCAAACCTTTATGAACCAAAACCATCATTAAAAAAGAGACTATCAATAGTTATAGCAAAAACTAATGTGACTTGCAATCATAATGCCATAATCCCCAACTCACATAATGAAATTACCATTCCGACTTAAAGGAAACTCCATTAGGCCACTTCATTGCATCACACCAAGAGATCCTTACCTGTTTCTCACAACATTGTCTTCACACAAACCATCAGCCAAAATACTACCATTTAATAGAACAATATCAACCAATCATGACATCATTATACCTTAGGGTCATGAAAAATCCTATTGACAATAAATTTTCACTGTTCACCATCAAAGTCTCAGTAACTAATCTGATCATTATCTTACAAACTTCATCATATCCCTTAAATCAACCACTTTGTGAGGCTCATGAATTATAATTACCAGCTAGGTATTGGCTCTTTTAGACCCTAAATTTTTGCAAAATTTAGAGTTCAAGATATGGTGAAAGCCCCAAGCCTAGCCTCTAAACACCATACCAAAAGAAAAATTTCTCCATATAAGCATAAACCTCACCTATAATTTGGCATGTGTTTCCATAATAGGAGCTAACTACTATCATATGTTTATACATAAATCCAAAAGTAAGGTATCGACTGGGTTTCAAGGATGTCACACCGATAAATATAGGTGCCTAGGAAAAATATGCAGAGTTAAAAGTGACATAAGTTTCCAGAATTTGCCCCAATATAAATAAAGTTATATTGGAAGAGGTGACCCCAATGGAAGAGTATATGTCAAGAAGTTGGTGGATATCTGATGCAGGAGCATCTTGGGTCATTGTCAATCCTACTCAACCAAAAAGATGTTTGTTTTGTTCTTTAGTTTGTTTGGAGACTGTTCAGGAAATACTCTGTTGCTCGGGTTTTGTTTCTCAGGCATGCTTGTCTCTGTCGCTCGGGAATGCTTGTTTCTGTTGCCCAGATCTGTCGGTTAGGAAAGCTTGTTTATTTTCCTGTTACTCAAGTTTATCTTCTCACACTCGGGTTCTGTTTCCTGTTGATCGGGGTGTTCCTTGCCCGAGTCACTTTGTTGCTTGGTCAACCTTTTCCCAAGATGGTTATTTTGGAGTTGGATCTGGTGGGCAACTTATTTAGCTAATTTATTTGGCTTAATTGATTTGGGTTCTCTCATTGGGATCTATGTGGACCTAAATCTGGGTCCCACTTATGGATTTGTGCACTGACCTCTCTTGGTGGACTCTTGTATATATTTTTTTCTATGTTATTAGTTTTAGGAGGGGCTTAGAGTTTTAAGAGATTTCTTAGAGCATGATAGATTGGATAGAAGATAGAGATTTGGATTATCTGTAAGCAGGTTTGTGACCTCGCATGCATGAAGATCTCTTTGTAATTCACTAAATGTATATGGCCGAAATTGGGAAGGCCTTACAACCTGACATGTATTGATTTTGATAAATTAATGATAAAGGATTCCTGCTCTTTCTTCTCTCACTATGTTTTTTTGGCTTCTCAAGATGGTTTGGTAGTTGGGAGAGCATTTGGCCCCATCTCTAGCCCCTCCTTGCATCAGGTGGTATCAGAGCATTGGTGACATCTAAGTTCCTTGTTGTAAATCCTAACCCTAGATGGTATTGTTGTGGGGTAGAAGATTCTGATCTAACCTACAATTACAGAGGGATTCAAGATGGTTCATGGGAGACGAAATGCAGATCTAGGTCTAGCTGATATGCTTAGACAGATGGTTGCTAGTTTGGAAGATGTTGAGATAGCCGAGCGCAGAGGAAGACATATTGAGGATGTTAGTGATGATGAAATTGAAGAGGTTCAAGGTGAAGCTGCACCTGCACCTATGATGAATCAGGAAGAAGAGCAATTCCTGAGAGCTTTGACAAGTTTGAAGTCAACACCTCAGTTTAATCCTCCTGAGTATAGTGGAAAATTAGATTTAGATGTATTGATTGACTGGATAACTAAGATGGAAAAGTATTTTTAATATGAGAATGTAGTAGAGGATAAGAAGGTGAAGATTGCAAGCACAAAATTGAAAGGTCATGCATCCTTATGGTGGGAACATCTGCAATTGGATGGAAAGAAGAAAGGTAAAGACAGAGTCAAGATATGGGATAAGATGGTAAACAAATTGAAAGGTAAGTTTCTACCTTGTGACTATCAGATTAACCTAAGCCAACGAATGTAAAGTTTAAAGTAGAAAGACACATTAGTAAAAGACAATATTGAAGAATTCTATAGATTGGACATTAGATCTGGACACACTAAAGATGAAATGGAAAGAGTATAAAGATACCTAAATGGATTGAGAAGTTCCATACAAGATGAAATTAGTTTGGTCAAGATGGAAAGCATTGAGGATACATATCAATTTGCCCTAAAAGCTGAGGAGAAGTTGAACAAAAGATATGAACAAAGATAAAGAGGTAGAGGTGGTAGATTCCCTAGAGGAAGAGGTAGATCTTATGGTGAAAGCAATAGATCTGAACCACACAAGTCAATTTCAAACACATCTCAAGACAAAGGAAAGACTAAATGGAAAGGTGGAAGTTCATACCAAGGAAGAGGTAATTAATCTAGAGGTGGTTATAGAAGAAAAGGATTCCAAGTAACTTGTTACAATTGTGGTGAAGAAGGACATAAATATTTTGAATGTACACATGCAAGAAAGAAAGGCAGTAGTAGAAGAAATGTATTGGTGCAAGAGGAGTCACAAAATGAAGTTGAGAAGGAAGGAAATCTCATGATCCAAAGGATACTATGGAGTGAGAAGGATACTCAAGATCCCGTCATAAATTTTTTGTTCAAAACTAGATGTAGAGTTGCAGACAAATTTTGGAAGGTGATTTTTGATAGTGGAAGCTTAGAGAATCTGGCATCTGAGGAAATAGTTTCAAATTTGCGGTTGGAAAGGATGAAGCATTAAAAACCCTATCAGGTCTCATGGATCAAGGATGCTCATACATTAATGGTGAGTGAACAATGTTTTGTGAATCTGAAAATCGGAAAATATTATGATAAGGTGTTGTGTGATGTTATGCCTATGGATTGTTGTCATATTTTGTTGGGTGGACCTTGTAAATTTGATAGACATGCTATACATGATGGGAGATTGAATAGATATTCTATTTGGGTTGATGGTAAGAAGCAAGTTTTGTTACCTTTGGTTGAAGAATCTATTGGTGAGATTTGTACATCTGTGAAAGTTTGTTTGATGGAAGGTAGTATGTTTGTTAAGGACTTGAAAAGAAATGATATATGTTATTATTTGATTCCTAACAAAATGAGTAAGAATATAGAAGATGACATTCCTAAAGAAGTTGGGAAGTTACTCACTGAGTACAAGGAGATAATTTTAGATAATATACCTAATGGTTTTCCACCACTGAGAGATATCAGTCACTGTATGGATCTGATTCCTAGAGCTAGTTTACCAAACAAAGCACCACATAGATTAACACCGACCGAGAATGAAGAGCTTAACGAAAAAGTTCATGAATTGTTGAACAAAGGTTTGATCTGAGAGAGTTTGAGTCCATGTGTAGTACTAGATATATGGGCACCTAAGAAGAATGGAGAATGGTGAATGTGCACTGATGATTCCAGAGCAATTATGAAGATCACAGTAAAGTATAGATTTCCTATACCGAGAATGGATTGTTTGAGTGGAGCAAGATATTTTACCAAAATTGATTTGAAAAGTGGATATCATCATATCATAATCAGAGAAGGTGATGAATGGAAGACTGCTTTCAAGACAAAGGAAGGTTTGTATGAGTGGTTGATTATGCCCTTTGGTTTAACTAATGCACCGAGTACATTTATGAGGTTAATGAATGGAGTTTTGAAGAAATTATTGGATAAATGAATGATTGTATACTTGGATGATATTATAATATTCAGTAAGACTAGAGAAGAGAGTTTGATGCATATAAGGCAAGTGTTTCAGAGATTGAAAGAGGAAAAGTTGCTGATAAATCTGAAGAAGTGTTCCTTGATGAAAGAAGAACTTGTGTATTTGGGTTTTGTAATTTCATCTGATGGTTTGAAGATGGATCTTGAGAAGGTTGAAGCTATATTGAGTTGGCCTACACCTACAAATGTCATTGAGGTAAGATCATTTCATGGATTGGCAAGTTTTTATAGGAAGTTTATCAGAAATTTCAGTTCTATTTATAATGCTATGACTAAAACAATGAGAGGAGACAAACGAGAGTTCAACTGGACACATGGAGCTGATAAGAGTTGAGGCTTTGAAGTTAAAGGTTTCTGAATTACCTATGTTAGCATTACTTGATTTCAATAAAGTATTTAAATTTGAATGTGATGCAAGTGGAAGTGCAATTGGAGCTATATTGACTCAAGAATGTAAACTTGTTGCTTTCTTAAGTGAGAAGTTGGATGATGCAAATAGGAAATATTTTTTCTATGATCAAGAGTTCTATGCTATTGTTCAAGCTATGAAGAAATTGAGGCATTATTTGATGCCAAATGAATTTGTGTTGTATACTGATCATAAGGCTTTACAGTATTTGGGTAGTCAGAATAAGTTGAATCAAAGATAAATGAAATGGGTAGAGTATTTGTAGAGTTTCACATTTGTGATTAAACATTAGAGTGGAGTTTCTAACCGATTTGCTGATGCATTGAGTAGAAGAAGATCTTTATTGATTGAAATGAGAATTGAGGTTCTTGGTTTTGATGACATGAAGAATTTGTATGAAAATGATCCTGATTTTTCAGAGTAGTGGAGAGTATGCAGAGCACCTAATTCAAATCAATCAAGTAAGTATGAAGACTATTTCATTCAGGAAGATATGTTTTTCAAAGGTATTCAGTTGTGTATACTGAGAGGATCAATGAGAACTAATTTGATAAAGGAGAAACATAGTAGTGGATTGGCTGGACATTTTGGTATTGATAAAACATTGAGTTTTCTTAAGGAAAGGAATTTTTGGCCTCAGTTGTATAAGGATGTTAAGAAATTTGTGAAAAGCTATGGAGTTTGTCAAGTTGCAAAAGGAGTGATTCAGAATACTGGTTTGTATACATCTATTACTGTTCCTGAGAAACCTTGGAGTGATATCATCATGGATTTTGTTCTTGGCTTACCTAGGACAACAAGAGGTAATGATTCTATATTTGTTGTTGTGGATAGATTTTCTAAGATGACACATTTCATGCCATGTAGAAAAACATCAGATGCAGTACATATAGAAAATCTTTTCTTTAAGGAGATTGTCAGATTGCATGGATTACTAAGGAGTATCATCTCTGACCGAGACAGTAAGTTTGTTAGCTATTTTTGGAGCACTTTGGAAGAAGTTGGATACTGAGTTGAAGTTTATTTCTACATTTCATCCACAAAATGATGGACAAGCAGAGGTTGTAAAGCAAAGTTTGGGTAATTTGTTGAGATGCTTAGTTGGAGACACACCAAGTAATTGGGATTTGATGTTGGCACAAGTAGAATTTGCATACAACAATTCAGTGAATAGAAGTACTAGAAAAACACCTTTTGAGGTTGTTCAGGGCACACAACTGAGAGGTATATCAGATTTGAGAGATATTTTTGGAGAAGAGAAAAGAAGTGCGGAAGCAAAAGAATTTGCTGAGTTCATGAAGATGTAAAACCGAAGCTGGAGAAAAGTAATCAAAAGTACAAAGACAGTGCAGACAGGTCAAGAAGACATAAAAAATTTGAAGTTGGTGATGCAGTAATGGCTTATTTGAAGAAAGGAGGATTTCCTATTGGAACATATGGAAAATTGAAGATGAAGAAATTTGGTCCTTGCAAAATACTAAGAAGATTTGACAACGGAAATGCTTATGAGTTGAATTACCTGATGGCATGGATATATCACCTATATTAAATATTTCAGACTTGTATGAATATCATGAACCTGATGAAGAAGTGATAATACCAAGTGATTATCCTAAGAAGAAGATAGAGGAAGTTGAAAAGATTTTGAAACAAAGAATTGATAGAAGCACAAGAGGAAAGCAATACATGGAATATCTAGTAAAGTGGAAGAACAGACCGATTGAGGACTCATCTTGGATTTCTCAATCTAAGTTGGATTAACTTAAGGTTGGACCTAATACATGATTCAGAGAATCATTTATATTAACCCTAGGTGTCTAATGTAGGAGCATCTTGGGTCATTGGCAATCCTGCTCAACCAAAAAGATATTTGTTTTGTTATTTAGTTTGTTTGGAGACTGCTCAGGAAATATTCTGTTGCTCAGGTTCTGTTGCTTGGGCATGCTTGTCTCTGTCACTTGGGTTCTATTTCTCAGGCATTATTTTTTCTATTTCTCGGGTCTGTCACTCGAGCAAGCTTGTTTATTTTCTTGTTGCTCAGGTTTCTCTTCTGATGCTCGGGTTCTATCTCTTGTTTCTCAGGGTGTTCCTTTCTCGAGTCACTCTGTTGCTTAGTCAACCTTTGTCCAAGATGATTATTTTGGAGTTGGATCTAGTGGCCAAATTATTCAGTTAATTTCGATGGCTTAATTGATTTGGGTTCTTTCTTTGGGATATGTGTGGACCTAAATCTGGGTCTCACTTATGGATTTGTGCGCCGACCTCTATTGGTGGACTCTTGTATATATTTATTTCTATGTTATTAGTTTTAGGAGGGACTTAGAGTTCTTAGAGCATGATAGATTGGATAGAAGATATAGATTTGGATTATTTGTAAGCAGGTCTGTGACCTCGCATGCATGAAGATCACTTTGTAATGCACTAAATGTATATGGCCAAAATTGGGAGGGCCTTACAACCTGACATGTAATGCTTTTGATAAATTAATGATAAAGGATCCCTTCTCTTTCTTCTCTCACTGTGTTGTTTTGGCTTCCACATTGGTTCTGCAAGGTGGTTTGGTAGTTGGGAGAGCCTTTGGCCTCATCTCCACCCCTCTTTTTGTCAATATCAGAAATAGTCTCACCGATAAAAGAATGTGATGTTATAAGGGGAATAATCTAATCAAAATAACCTTACTGATGAAATAATCAATACAAAGGTAAAATAGTATATTGGAAAAAGATGCATCGATAAAAATCATCGATGAAGGTATAGTAGTCAAAAAGGAGTTTAAGATGTCTTGTTGATGACCAATGAGGTTATGAGTAAGAATTTTACTGATACAAAGTGAATAATACATTGGGAAAGGTTACAATGATAAGGAACATTGGTATAACTATAAAGTATTGGAAGTTTTATCAAAATGTTATATCGATACCTGATGAAGATATTGGAGAAACATATGCCGATGAATAGCAGCTGAAGGAACCATAAAAGAATGTCAGGGTAAGTCATGTCGATTATAATGTTGGGATAAGTACTTTCTATTAATATTAATATTATTTAAGCATCTTTGACTCAATTCCATAAACATGATTACATGTTATCCACATTCAGTATTACACTAACATCCACAAATGACCCTAATAATTTTCTAGTATTTTTCACAAACGAGATCTCCAAGAAATAAATTTAGTCATTTATTCCCCATTGATCCCTATCAGATGGGCATCCTTGCTAATAATGACAATTTTAACAATGGTTCTGAATTTTGACCGCCTAGTTACAAAAGATAACCAATGTAGAAGATAAACTAGATATTTGAGGATATAGAAAACAACTAACTTTAGTAGTTAGTTTCATTAGAAACACAAAATGGATTGAATTCAAATCTTTAGGCTGACATGTAAAATTATCTGTGTCTGTTTCCAATAATTTAGAATTTCATAAGTAGTTACATACCTTGTCAACTTTATTTCTAGTAGCAAAGACTGATTGCTATGTTTTACAATATTTTCATCCTTATCTTCTAAGTCAAAATCCTCTTCATTTTCATCAGATATATCATCATATGTGCACTTCACAAAGGGTTTCCTATTTCTGCTAAAATCTGACACAACAGACAAGTCTCTACATGTACAATTGTTGGCTATCAAGAAGCCAAAAAAAATTAATTTAATGTGAGAGGGAATCAGTGACCAAGCAGGTAATGATGTTTCACAAATCAATCAATTTACAAGAATATAATTCCAAATATTACAATATAAATGATTTCAAATAAACATAGAAAGTTGTAGAAGTCCACTGAGATTACTAAACATAGAAAGTTGTAGAAGTCCACTGGAACATTTAGTAATCTCAGTGGACTTCCCTTAATGATTCATAATAACCCATATTCTTTGGGGATAGTTTGTCTTTGTAAAAATAAAAATTAAGGGAATTAACATAAAGACTAATGCTGAACAAGTTGTGAGTTATTATCAAGAAAAAAAATTCAATAATATATAATATAAAACATGATTTCATTTATTTATGCATCATCATATGGCTTGCAAAGGCTATTGCCTTACACCAATATATTTTGGATCACAAACCCTATTCCACTAAGTTTTTGCCTTCAAACTCTATTGAATCACATACACACATACACATGTGCGCACACGCACGCCCGCGCACACACACACACACACATGCATGCACACACGCACCCACACACACACACACACACACACACACACGGATACATTTGTTACCATCAATGATACGTCCATACACAAACACATACATATATATTATTGAATCCACTAGAAATAACAACTTTTCCAGTTACAAGTCATATTGGAATCGACAGATTGAAGTCACATATGGAATTGGGTAGGGTTTGGTTTTTATTGGTCATAATTGGGTGGAAAAATTGCAGGAGGGCACACCTAGGGAATTTGAGGTTGGATGTGACACTTCCAACCTAATTCTAGATCTATTCCAACATATTTTATTTAAACCTTTGACCAGTAAAATCCCAAATGACCATTACCAAACAATAAATATTTGAGATTATTACACATTTAATGTTTGTGTGTGTGTGTGTGTGTGTCTATATATATATATATATATATATATATATATATATATATATATATATATATAATTGATTATCTGGCAAGCCCATACCTTCAAACATTACACAAATCAACAACTTGAGTTAAAAACTTAAAAACAAGCACTCTTTCAAGGCCTTTCTCTTAAATTTACCATTCTTTTTCCAAGTCCGTGATTGAAATTAATCAATGACCCAAAAATAATCCTAGATCACTATAAATTTCTACTACAATATCCTAGATTTCTAGTATTAAAACTTCATTCTCATTATTTTAAAATGTGAATTTTTGTTAAGAAATTTATTTTTCAAAGATGGATTTCCCAATTCGCAGAAGTTAGTGATGGGCTCCTAGGCACAATTGTTGGCACCAACATGTTGGTAACATCGAATAACTAATCACTCTAAATAGAATCTAAACCTTCCTTGTGTAAATAAAAATAGATAATCTTTGAATGTGTCATTTTTAACCTAACTTTTTTTCACCACTTTATTCTTTGCACATGCATGTTCACCATGATAGTGACTTATATAGGAAGAGACCGTGCAAAGAAAAATAAAATATTCTTTTGTCAGCACAAAAATATTTTTTTGTAATATTGTACTTATTTTATCCACTAATTAAAAGCACATAGACATCTGACATATTTATTTTATTCACATCTTGAGTTAGAAAATTAATCTCAAAAGATAAAGTAAATGATAATAAAACCTTGATCATTATCTCTATTGAACATCAAAAACCAATTATCCAACCATGTAATTGTAACATCAATTTCACAAAGAGGCCTTCAAAACAATCAGGCATGACAATAAAAAAAGAGTGAATGCCAAAAAGCCATAAGCCTGAAACAACTAATCGGTTCCTAATGCTACAAGCATTATTATTTTTTAAAAGAATAATGGAGAGAAAATAACTGACCTTATTGATTAGACCATCATCAATCACAACACTATTGATATTTTTAAAGAGCTCATAAAAAGATTCAACATCACTCACAAACTGTAGTAAATTTAGGAAAAACATGATCTTAAAATGTTAGAAAAACATTCCCATATTCAAGAAAAATTTAACCATCTATAGAATTTGTCTCCCAAAAAGTTGTGTGCAATGTTTAATCGAAAATGAATTGAAAATTGCCTCTGTAATATGATAGAAGCAATTCATTTTTGTTAGTGCATGCACATATACATTAGAATTTTTTTTTCCAAATAAGAACTTTACTTCGAAAGATCGAACAAGATCAAAACAATGCTATCACATGGAAAAATAAAGTAGTCATGATTTTTTTATACACATCTATATAAGAGATGGTATAAGAGACCATCTCAAGTTAGAGTTCATGTTTTAAGTGTTAAAAAAGATAAGGTCCTACAATTTTGGTCTTGGCTAAGGTATGCAATCAAAGATAACAATCCATGCTTCAAAATGGTGAGAAGATATGAGAACCAATATCTTTTTGAATGAGTTCATACAATGGCAACACTTTTAAATTAGAATTACTGTCATAAAGCTAGTAGTACAGAGTTACAAAAGAGATTAAAAAAAGATTACACAATGTTGAACTCAGTGATCAAGGAAAGTCTTTACGGATAGTGGAAAAGAATGCAAGAAAATGGTGAAATGCATGTAAAAAACCAATACATGTCACTAATATGACATTTATATAGTCAAGACATTGATGTTGCAGTGGTATTAGCAATAATGATGACAAGTTGGGATGATTTTCATACAAAATAGAGGCAAGTGATGAAGTTATAGTTTATGCATTAGTCAAATCCTCTTTACTAGTCTAAAAACCATTCAATCTATGTTCTTTCACTTTGAAAGTGACCTTTAAAACAACAATGCCATCACTATTTTGTATTTCAATATTTATCACCTTTGTTCTGTCACTGTTGATAATTAATTTTTATCTCAAATCACTTTTTAATTTTTATAACCAAGGATGCCTTTTGTTGAATAATAAATGAAATCACATCATTATTTAACCTTCAACAAGTGTTGTTCCTTATGAGCCATTCATCATAAAGCCCCTTTAACTTTATAGTTTGACTTAAAAACCACACAGTTAAATCCTGATAGCAATATCACAAAGTGAAGCCTTCCCATACAAAGTGAAGAAATAAAATCCTAAAAATATGATAATGAGTCATGTCTCATTTCTAATATTTTCCAAGATATTATAAAGAACATCCTAACAAACAAACTCAACCAAGTACCAAAAGTGACTCCTCAAATGGACTTTCCTTCTCGGTCCAATTAGACATCCTAACAAGGGCTCCTACAACCAACCTGTGCTTAATGTGAAATGCTTGACTCCAAGGTTCTATTGTATCCTTAGAGATATATTTTCATCCCAACCAACCCAATCAAAGACCCTGCGAAACCTGATGGCAAGTTTTGGTCATACGTCCTTCTTTCATGGCTCCTAGGCCTACTAGGATTTGTGACTTATTTTTGGATAATAACTCCCTAAATATAACCAGTAAACATAAAATTGTGACATATACAAATACACTTTTAGGAGTTCTACAACATATCCAAAAAATAGCATGGGTTATTTTGAAACAAATGGACGAAATGGAGGATTGTCCCTGTCTCTCCACAAAGAAGTTGTTATCAATGAAATATACCATATAAATAAATTATGAGACATATCATCTCATTTCATAAATAAATACTTTTCTAAAGCCAATGAAATTATCATGGTCATAACACCAAATAGTTTGTACTATCCTATATTGAAAATTTAGACTGCATGACCCATAGAAACAAAATGGTGACTATCTCATGGGCTACAACTTGAGTAAAAAAACATATGTAGCTTGCTTGTAAACAGATATTAATCTTCAATTCAATAGAAATGAGCTTCAAAAGTTAGAATGTGAGAAAGATGAAATAGATACAAAATAAAAACCAATGACATGTCATGTCTGGGGAAGCATTTCTTAGCAACCAAAATGCATTTGAATTTTTATGAGAAAAGTTAGAACAAAAAGAAATACATGCATTCCAAAGAAAGATGAATAAATGACAAGAGAATGTTAGTTAATAAGCATCATCCATGTATTTAAAACTCGTCATAAGTTCTGAACCAAATATCCCCTCCTAAAAACAATTTTGATAAACAAAAACCATGCACGTGCTTAGAATAAGCATACCTGAGAGTAAAAGACTCCACTACAAATCCAAGTGAAGACTATAATTTCAGGATTGGATAGAGCATCAAATTGCAAAGCCAATGATTTTTGGAGTGAAGTATTCAGAAGCAGGCTATATTTTAGTCATAAAACGATCCTTTTGAATCATCCATTCTAAAAAATGAATCCACTACATCATCCTTCCTGGAAAAGGTTAGAACCATTCCTAACAGAAACTAATAATAGAAGTATGTACACAACACAAGCATCTATCTTTGAGAATTATTATAGTTCACATACATTATAAGAATTGACATTTATATAAACTGTGTTTCCATTATTCACTTTATATTCTAAAAATGAATATGCTGCATCATCCTTCCTGGAAATGATTAAAACCATTCCTAATAGACATGCTCACAATACAAGCCTGTGTCTTTGAGGGTTAATACAGTTCAAAGGTACAAGAAATGGAATTCATATAACATTTATTTTAATAATTCACCTTTGTGATTTGAATATTGTGATTAAAAGGCAGTGGGGCCAAATTTCACATTATATATCTTTTCTAATGTGGTTACTAGATTCATATTGCAACTCTTTTTGATAACATTTTTCGTCTAAAACTTTGTCAGTTTATACCTTTTCTAATGTAGTAACTAGATTCATTCTCCAACACTTCTTGATTAATGTTTTCTATCGAAACTTTGTTAGGTAACTATCAAAAAAGGGTCATTCAATAAAAGACAATTTCTAAAAAAAATAAAATGAAGAAGTATGAGACATTTGAGTTGGTATAAACCAAAACTTCAATAGAAGTTTAGTGTATGTTTATCAAATAATATATTGTAATTAATTGAAAAATAAAATAATCATATATTTGAAAAATATTACGATATTCTCCAATGTATTAACACTAGTAATAGAAACCATCATGACCTTATATTTTAAAAATATTATGATATTGTGCAATGTATTGACACAAATGATACAAAACATCTTGTGTTACATCGAAGTCTCATCTTCCAAAATAATAAGGAGCCTATTTTTCCATTGACAAGATAGACTACGCAACAAAAAAACTAAATGGACCTTTTATTATCAACTTGAAATAATAATTTTTTGATAGAAACTTAGTAGGTAACATACCTAGAGTTAACACTACTGGAGATCTCAAATTAATAAAAATGACATTGGTAGAAACCAAGAAATTTTAATGAGGGTGCCAAGTGGTTAAGAACTTAAGACAATGGTTAAGGGTATTTTTAAAACTGAAGATTGAAGAATCCAGATTCTTTGGTTTAAAGACCATTTTTCAGATATCCTTTACCAGTACTCCAATGAATTAAAATTAATATGCTACACTAACAAGAATGATGATGTCAACTTATATCAAGCAATTAATTAAAGCACCAGACACATTACACCATTATGAGCTAGTGTCAATGACCTTCAATGGATTGTGTATAGTAATTAGGATACCACAAGAGTTCCAATGATGCCAAATAAATCTCAAAAGCTAAGAAAAGTCTGATATATTGGGTGAAATGTGAAAATGAGATATGCATATGTTTCCATCTCAGTTAGAAGGAATTAGATAGGTTGCTTCAAAAGATTTTAAGATTAAATGAATCACTAATTCCCTCTTAGTACAGTCCTACATAGGACCTTAATGAAGAAGATATAATAATATAGCATATGTCAACAACTAGTATCTTTCAGTTGCCACATACAAAGCTAAAACAATACTTCAAGGGAATTGAAATTAGAGAAACTTTACTCTGCATGAACATTTTAAAGGGGTAAAATGTTAATAATGATAGTGTTTCAATGATGTTGTAAAAGGGATTTCACTATTCTTCAAAAGGTTTAATGCTCTTTTTCAAGGGGTCAATGACTAGTTTTATGAGTTTCATTGAATTTCAAAGGATTCCTTCAATTGGCTTCAGAGTTACATGTGCTTTCATGGAATGAAAAAAGTGAGAGGGCACAACTATTCTTTACTATAAAAATCAAGAACACCAATTTGGATATTTGAGTTAACATCTTAGCCAATTGAATTATTTATTTTCTTTACCAGCCTACATCTAATGTTACTCAACCGATGGAGATGATGACGAAGATTGAGATAAGAGGTATACAATATTAAATCCCCTAACATGGTTACATATAACAATGTCTATTGTAATCTTTAACATGATTGGATTTTAACTGAGCATACTCGAGAAGAGTATTTTCATTTGTAGGTGATAATTCCCACAGATATTTTTCCCAAATTGAGTTTCCTTGTTAAATATGGTGTTAAATGTTTCATGTGTATGATATTTACTATTTATGCAATTTATTGTTAGAGTTATTGAAGTTATTTGGTGATTCAGTTGCTACTGTTGTTTATCCTAGCAGTTGAATTAGAGTTGAGTTTTAAATTTTAAAGTATTATAGTTTTCTAATTCACCCCCTATCAATAATCCAACAATTGGTATAAGAGCTAAGTACTCTAAGAGATAAGTTTAAAAGACTCGAGTTAAAGATCTGAAGATGTATAAGAGGGAGGCACCAAAGTTGAATAAGGATAACTTCTCTACATGGAAAATTAGAACGAGCTTGCACCTATCTGGGATTGGAGAGTATGCACTATACTATCATGACAATGAGTATTCACCACCGCCATTTGGACCTTTGACACTTCAGAAAATAACAATAAGAAAAGACCACACACAAGTTATGATTGAGATATCATATACTCTGACCGATCTGGAGTCCAATGATCTGAAAGGATGTTATACATAAAAGAAGATGTGTGATAAGATTGAATTGGTACATGGTGGAGATCAACATGGTCAGAAGGAAAAATTTGAAAGCTTAAGGGGAAAATTTGATTCTATGAGAATGAAAGAAGGTGAAAATGTTACACTATACAATGCAAGACTGAAGCAAACTATGAATTCTATCAGAGGTGACAGAGGATAGATAAATCAAGAAGATGTGACAAGAAAACTATTAAGGACATTGTTACCTATGTATGTCATCTGAGTATTTACAATACAAGAACTGAGATCCATTCCTTAGATGAATGTTTCATTGGATGCTACTATCGGTAAGTTGATTTCTTTTGAGCTTAATGATTTTGATAATAGTTTACCTGCAAATGCTAGGATTGAGTCTGCATTTAAATCATCTTTGAATATTGGAAGTTCTAGGGAGTCTAGACCTAGTGATGGTTATGCAAGTAGTGCTAGTGAAATATTCTATAGTTGCAAGAGTGAGTTAGAAGAACTGTATGCTGAAGATGAAGCAAATGAAAAAGAGTTTGAAACTCTACTAGCTAGAAGACTATAGAGAGGTAAAGGAAACTATCGAGGTAAGATGCCCTTGAAATGTTTTAAATGTAACAAGATTGGACACATTTCTGCTAGATGCCTTGAAAATGATAGTTATGAGAAGAAAGAAAACCGAGATGACAAAAAAAGAGAAAATAGATTTAGGAGATTCCAAGATTTCAAAAACAAAGGTAAGAAGTCATGTCATATTGCTAATTAAGGAATAAATGATGATGATACAGATGATGATGATGGTGAATAAGTTGTATATGTTTCCATCAAGGATAATTCTGATGAAGAAAAACAAGAAGAAAAATCCCTAATATCACATGTAAGCAAGAATGACACCTAGATTATAGATAGTGGGTGTTCACACCACATGTTTGGTGACACACTTAAGTTCACTACTATGGAAGAACATGATGTAGGATATGTTAGATTCGGTAATGATGCTCCATATCCTATGAATGGTAAAGGTTCTACAATTCTGTTGAATAATACCAGATGTGATGATGTATATTGGGTTGAAGGACTAAAGTATAATCTATTGAGTGTGGCACAACTAAACAATATAGGACACCAATTAGAATTTTAGTATGGAAAGGTAAAATTATTTGATCAAAAAGGAAGTCTAATTTCCATCGGAGAAAAATCTAATAGTAACCTATTTTACCTTGATACATCTACTAAGAGTTGTTTATATGTTAAAGTTGAGGATGCATGGTTATGACACAAGAGGTTATGTCATGTAAATTTTGACAATCTAACTAAAGTAAGAAAAAATAATAGAGTTAGAGGTCTACCGAGATTGGAGAAACTTGAGAACATCATGTGCAAAGAATGTCAAGTTGGAAAAATGAATAAGCCCAGTTTTACAAGTAAGTCTTATGTTACACAAGGAATTTTGGACTTAGTGCACACTAACCTATGTGGAAAAATGAGAACACAAAGATACTATGGTGATAGATATTTCATTTTGTTTGTTGATAATTATTATAGAATGATGTTTGTCATGTTTTTAAAAGAAAAATCTAAAGCTTTCCAAATGTTTAAGTGGTACAAGGCAAGAGTTGAAAAGGAAACTGGAAGAAAATTGAAGTGTTTGAGATTTTATAGAGGAGGAGAGTTTACTTTTGATGAGTTTACACTCTTCTACAATGAATATAGAATAAATAGACAAATGTTTGCACCGAGGACACCACAACAGAACACTATAGATGAAAGGAGAAATAGATCCATAGTGGATTGTGCAAGAACACTGATGATTGAGAAGGGTATTTAACAAACTTATTGGAGAGAACCAGTCAGCATTGTTGCTTATATACTTAACCAAGTACAATTGAAGAAAGCTACAAACAAGACTCCATATGAGATTTGGTATGATCACAAACCAAATGTAAGTTATTTAAAAGTATTTGGAAGTAGATGCTATATTCTTAAAGATTCTAGATATGGTAAGTTTGATTCTAAAGGAGATGAAGGAATGTTCTTAGGATATTCTACAAAGAGAAAAGCTTACAAATGTTTGAACAAGTCTACTAACAAAATTGTGGAAAGTGCAAATATGAGAATTGATGAATTTGCAGAGAGAAATGATAAGGATAGCAAGAAGGAACCTGAGGAATATTAAAGATTTGCATATGTTCAACTTGATGTTCTTGATACCTTACCAAAAGCACAAACCGAGGAGGAAGATTAATAGAGAGAACTACAACTAAATGATGGAAATGAAATTCCAATGACTACCGAGCCTGTTCTAGCCAAGTATGTGAGGAGACACCACTCACCGAGAAATATAATTGGAGCCAAGAATGATGGAATTATAACAAGAAGCAAGGTAAGAGATAATACATGCTAAATTTCTGAATTAGAACCAAGAAGAGTAAAGGATGCATTGGAGAATGAAGATTGGGTTAAAGCTATGAAAGAAGAGATAGATCAGATTGTAAATAATAACTCATGGACTTTGGTATCGAGACCTAAAGATAAAAATGTTATTGATACAAAGTGGATTTTTAGAAATAAATTGAATGAGAATAGAGATGTAATCAGAAACAAAGGACTAGTTTTCAAGGGGTATGCACAAGAAGAAGGTATTGACTATGGTGAAACTTTTGCACCTGTTGCTAGATTATAAGGAGTTATCATTCTACTAGCATATGCAGCTTATAAAGGATTTAAAGTCTATTAAATGGATGTCAAGTCTTCATTTATTAATGGTATTCAAGAAGAAGTTTATATAGAACAACCTGAAGGATTTGCTGAGAATACTAAGAAGGACATGATATGCAAACTACACAAGGCACTATATGGTTTGAAACAAGCACCCTGAGCTTGGTATGAAAGATCATGTGCATATCTAATCAAGATTGGATTTCAAAGAACTAGTGACAACAGTAACCTATATCTTAAATGTGATAGTAATAATAAGATTTTGATTGCCGAGATATTTGTTGATGATATTATTTTTGGAGGCAATAACACATTATGCAGATCTTTTGTTAAAGAGATGAGAAAATAATTTGAGATGTTCATGATAGGGGAGATAAAATTATTTCTTGGACTACATATTCAACAAGTCAAGGATGGGATCTATATTACAAAATCAAAATACATCAAGGAGATCCTGAAGACTTTTGGGATGGAAGAATCAAGACCAGTTGGAACACCAATGGTCACTAGTTGCAAGTTATCAAAAGAAGATGAGCCAAAGGAAGTAAATGAGACACTCTATCAAATAATAATTGGTAAGCTACAATATCTTATACATATTATACCTGATATAGCTCATGCAATCGGTATTGTTCCAATATTTTTTTCTGATCTAAAGGAATCACACATATCTTCTATTAAAAGAATATTTAGATATTTGAAAGGAACTAACAATTTTGGTCTATTGTACAAGAAAGGAGGAAATTTTGAATTGAAGGTCTACACCGATGTTGAGTGTGCTGGAAACATTAATGATAGAAAAAGTACATGTTAGGATTGGATAATAGTGAGAGGGGGGGTGAATCAATATTATAGTACTTAAATAAATTCTTCAACCATTTAATATCAACCATAAACTTGCAGTAAAGAAAATAACATAATAAAATGACACAATACTCATAACACCATATTTTGTTTTCAAGGAAACCTTGGCCAAGGGAAAACCCCGGTTGGGACGGTACCCACAAGCATATACTAAAGTATAATGTCCCTGTAGGGAGACCTAGCCCTATTAGGAGCTGAATATTACATAGTACATTTCCTTGTTAAAGGAATAACAACCCTGTTAAAGGTTCACAACACCCTATTAGGGGCCAACTAAGCTTACAACTCTTACAATATAATTTGGGTAACTAATTTTTCTCAGTCATGAACAAAACAAGCAATACTGGTGCTTAGATAGTTCCTTTAATATTCTTCAGTGATCTCTTTCATTCTCTACTCTGCTATTCGCTCAATAACTTATCCAACTATCTTCTAACCGTTCACCAAAAATACAACACTCTTATCTTTATCAAAAAGATCATATATATATATATATATATATATATATATATATATATATATATATCTCACAACTGTACAAAGTCAGCTCTCAATATGAATATTACAAATATTACTAAGTCAGCCTTCAATACAAAATATATTTAAT
The DNA here is from genome assembly GCA_018584345.1 of Thuja plicata. NCBI lineage: Eukaryota > Viridiplantae > Streptophyta > Pinopsida > Cupressales > Cupressaceae > Thuja > Thuja plicata. The sequence continues at coordinate 1,182,855 of MU224945.1, forward strand.
ATAGTAAATACTAAGTGCATAGTCAGTGCTCTTGCATAGTCAATGTAGAGGTTATCAACAACCAAAATACAACTTTGATTATCTGGAGTCCAAGTCATACTCCCTCAATCTTTGCTACTGTCAAACTGCACTGTTTCGTTGTTCTGCTGCAGTCTGTCTGTCTTCAATTCTATCTAACTCACCGTAGACTCAACCAAAACAAAATCAATCTTAGGTGGAGGTCATACATACCCCATATTGTCTTCCTCTAAGCTCGCTTACCCTAAATCATCGATCTCGATCTTTGACATCCAAAACACTTATGTATCTCTGCTTCTACACTTAGTCAATTTTTGAGTCAACAAAACTTGTCTTTTTTGGAATCAATATGAAACCCAGATGTGTTGCGATAAATAAAAACCAAAAAGTAAATCACATTTACACAAAATTGATTACTTGCCAACAATCTCTCCCTTTAGCATTGATGACAACACTTGTCAAAAAAATGAATAAGTGTTCCAACAAATTTGTCTCCTCTACAATCTTTCTTTTTATGTTCTCTTTTCTTTTCTTCTCTATATATATCTATATTTTTTTCCTTCTCTTCTCCCCCTTAGAAAAAAATTACAAAGGTGCATATACAACAAAAGGTTTTAGTTCTTGCTCACCAGTTTCAAAATATCTTGAAAGGAATCTTCCAAGATTTTCACTTCTGCATTCCATGTTTTGAAGAAAATTTGGCTAATGTGAATTAAGCCATTCAGTGCAAATGATGTGGTCTCATCTTATTTTAAGTCTATGGGCATAGATTTATCCATTGAATCTATCACTTTCTCCAAGTTTGAGAGATGAAACTCAAGTATTGATAACTTAGGAGTGATAAAGCTTTTCAACAAATTGAATCTTGTCAATAATCTCCCTTTCTCATTATCTAATACACTGAGTTTAGCCAAAATACTTCTGACTTCTTTGTCTAGCTGTATTGTGGATTTTGAATATGTTTCACAACCATCGATCATACTGTTTAGAGTTTCCCTCTCTTTGGCAATAATGTCTTCTACATTCTGAATATGCTCTATTGGATTCATGCAATAGCTGAACAATTTTCTCCCATGTCCAATGCAGCTTCTTGGATTTGTCAAGCAAGTTTTCACAATTCCTAAGTCCCATGTAATATATTTGTAGACTGTTGTTATCTTCTTCTCTGAGTAAGTCTTCTCTGCCTTTTCCTTTGCTATATTCAATAGGTTCTCATAGTGCCCATCAAATTCATCAAGTGTGATTCTCAGATTTTCAATGTCAGCTTTATTCTGGAAGACAATAGGTGTTGGAAGAAATTTGTTTACAGTATCAATTTCTCTTGTGATTACTTTTTCCTTCTTGTCTCCTTTCTATTCTAATCTTTCATTTGATGTGTTCAAAGCAGTAAATGCCAATTTTACTAGTTCTACTTCATCCATGTTGTCAAAATTTACATCACTACTTGCCAACAATGAAATGGATGATGTGTTTACCTCTTTCTTTTCATCCTCTTTCTGATATGTCTTCTTTTCTTCTTCCTTCTTCTCTTCTTCCTTCTTCTATTCCTCTTCCTTCTTTTGTTCCTCTTCCTTCTTTTGTTCTGCCTCATCTTCCACAAAAGTATCCATATTCCCTGAAAATGGGTCCTTTTCATCTTGAGAGGTGTCAAGAGTTACTGCTACACCAGAAACATAAAAATTTGGTGGTGGATCTACTTTGATCTTCTCAGTAGATGTCTCTATTGCCTTAGATCTCTCACCCATTCCCATTTGTGTGGGTGATGTAGTCTTAGGAGGTGAGGGCTTGTTAGAATTAGTACTAATCAGTATATTCTCTAGTGCCTTCTGAGTTTCCTCAGTGACTTCATCATATTTCCTCGCCTTGATTTGAATGAATGTTTCTTAAACTTATACCTAGGTCTATCTATAACATAAAAAATAATAGGTGCATCCATGGCTAGATGATGTAAAATACCTTTCTTTTACTGAATTCCAAGTTTATCCTTCAATCGATCACACACAACCAATGTAGTATAATATAGACTTCTCTGCTCTCTAATTTCCTTAGCTTTCTCTTTGTCAAATGGTAAAGAGATAGATCATTAAGTGGTGCTTTATACAAGTTTAAGTTATGAATTTCACTTTCACTTAAAACTGTCCAGTTGGCTATTAGATCTCGCGAACAAAATATATGTGTCGACTGATGTTGTGCTCTTAGATGTGTACTTCATGATGTCGGACAAGCTTATACCCAAGCTCGTATGAGCTCAATCCATGAATTTTGGGGTAGGATATATTCTAATGTCTATATCCAATACTCCCCCTAAGGCCATGATCGACCAATTAGGTCAATTATATCTTGCTACCATCATGCAAAGATCTTGTAGCCTCTCCTGACTCTTCCTGAACTGATGTCTCACTAGTTTCTTTGATCTTCCATATCTTACCACTATTGCTATCTTCTGCCTTCTTGAAACAACTTTCAAAATCACTCTTCAAATTTGCAACACTCTTACCAATACCATTTCCATTCTTCTGTGAATTCATAGGAGGTGGTACTCTTCTGTTGTCTGATCCATTATACCTGCAAGATTTTTCTATATGTCCTAGATTATTGCATTTGTAACATATAATATGTATTCTTTCCTGATTGACTTGCAGCTTACAATATTTTGCAATGTGTTCAATGTTATTACATTCAAGTAGTATGTAGGTTTCACTGTAGATTCTCTTCCATTGTCTTGTCTATATCCTGATTGATTAGGTTTTCTGTATTCTATTTTCTTGTGCCCATATCCATTATAGTTAAAACAATAGCCATAAAGATTTCTAAAAGGGGCATTTCCTTTGCAGTCTCTGTTCATGTGTCCAAATCTGTTGCAACGAAAGAATCTACCTCTGAAGGGTCTAATCTTCTCTTTAGGATCTTCAATAGAAGGTTTCTCAGTATCAATTTTCTCATTTGATTTCTCTCCCTGATCCTTTGAAGATTCAGCTTCATTGAAGCTAATACCAGTCATATCACCTTTAGGTTTCTATTTGTCTCTCTGTTCATCAATCAAATCACTGCTGGTGTGAAGTTTCTCAATGTGTTTCTTTGCTTCAACAAGTTCACCTTTTATAATCTGATTGTATTTCTCCATTTCTAGATACTTGTTCTTGTAGTTGTCAGCCTCATTCTTCATTTGATCTAATGCACTATTTAAATATTCTTTAAATTTCTTCTTTGCATCCTTCTATACCTGTATTTCTTTAGCCATAGTCTCATTTTCAAGTTTTAAAGTTTCATTCTCTTCTTTTAGATGCTTCACCTTATCTGAATTGTCTTCATCTGAATCCTCTCTGAACCACAAGATCTTGTCTTTGATTTATGGAAAGATCAATTTGATCTTTGAGTTTCTTTATGAATTTCTGAGCTCTTCGCATGTTGAATCTCAATTCTCCATTCTCTGCTTTTTTTTTATCAAGGTATTCAAGTGCGGCATCAAAGTTTTCTTGCAAACTATCCAAATCCATTACGATCTTCCTCAAGCTGTTAGAATTTCTCTCCAAGGGCCAACATCTCTAATACCAATTGTAAGGATTGGATAATACTGAGAAGGGGGGTGAACCGGTATTATAGTACTTAAATAAATTCTTGAACCATTTAAATATCAACCATAAACTTGCAGTAAAGAAAAGAACATAAGTGAATGACGCAATACTCATAACACCATATTTTGTTTTCGAGGAAACCCTGGCCAAGGGAAAACCCCGGTGGGGATGGTACCCACAAGCATGTACTAAAGTATAATGTCCCTATAAGGAGACCTAACCCTATTAGGAGCTGAATATTACATAGTACATTTCCTTGTTAAAGGAATAAAAAACCTATTAAAGGTTCACAACACCCTGTTAGGGGCCAAGTGAACTTACAACTTTTACAATATAATTTGGGTTACAAAGTGCTCTCAGTCATGAACAAAACAAGCAACACTGGTGCTTAGATAGTTCCTTTAATGTTCTTCAGTGATCTCTGTCGTTCTCTACTCTACTATTTGGTCATCAACTTATCCAACTATCTTCTAACCATTCACCAAAAACACAACACTCTTATCTTTATAAAAAAGATCTTATATATATATCTCACAACTTTACAAAGTCGGCTCTCAATATGAATATTACAAATATTACTAAGTCAGCCTTCAATACAAAATACATTTAATATAGTAAACACTAAATACATAGTTGGATATCTTGCATAGTCAATGTGGAGGTTATCAACAACCAAAATACAAATTCTATTGCCTGGAGTCCAAGCCATACTCTCTCAATCTTCGCTACTGTCAAACTGCACTGTTTTGCTATTCTACTGCAGTCTGTCTGTCTTCAATTCTGTCTAACTCACCATAGACTCAACCAAAACAAAATTGATCTTAGGTGGAGGTTATACATACCTCATACTATCTTCCTCTAATCTCTCTTTCCCTAAATCATCGATCTCAATCTTTGAAATCCAAAACACTTCTGTATCTCTGCTTCTACACTTAGTCAATTTCTGAGTCAACAAAACTCATCTTTTCTGGAATTGATCTGAAACCCAGATGTGTTGCCATAAATTACAAAAAAAAAGTAAATCAAATTTACACAAAATTGATTACTTTCCAACAGTACAAGTGGAGGAGCTTTATCTTTATGAGAAAGGTTAGTAACATGGCTGAGTAAGAAGTAGAGTTGTATATCACAGTCTACTATCGAGGCTGAATATGTTGTTGCAGCTATGAATTGTGTAAACATTGTATGGATCAAAAAACTACTCAAAGGTATGAAAGAGGAGGTCACTGATCCAGTTAATATTTTTTGTGATAACACAAGTGCTATAAACATATCAAAGAATTCAGTGATGCATTCTAAGACCAAGCACATTTCTATCAAGTATCATTAGTTGATAGAGAAAGTTCAAGACAAGAATGTGATGTTGGAGTATGTGAACTAAAAGGACCAATTAGAAGATATATTCACTAAGCCACTACCAAAGAATTATTTTGAGTATCTCAGAGGTAAATTAGGGGTCCTACCCCTATTCAACATTCACTAGAGAATGTTGCATGTTGCATCAATTCTAGGAATCAATAGAATATCTATTTTGTGAGTTTATGCTAGTGTTTCGACTTGAGGTGTTGCCTAAAGTTGTGTAAATTAATTATGTATGAAATGATTTATCAGTATATTCAAGGTATGATCCATTGCCTAAACAAGTTTTCAGGAGTATGAATCTTTGGCATTGTTGTCAAAGAGGGAGAATGGATAATTGATGAATACAGAAAGAAGGAGAATAAGAAAGAACAAAAATAGGGAGAATGAGTGAAAGATGTTAAGAGAGAATGAACATAGAGGGAGAAAAAGATCAAATAACTCAAAGGGAGTAAAGTGATAATAGAGATGTTAGAGTATGCCATCATCAATTGACAATGATGTCTTCAATGCCAAAGAGGGAGATTATTACTCAACTAATGGAGATGATTATGAAGACCGAGATCAGACGTATACAAGATTGTAGAAAGGATTAGATCAGTTATTATTTTGTCATTGATGTTAAGCAATTGATTTTTGGTTCATATTGAATTTCCATATCTTTCGAAGTTGATTTAATTGGGCAAGTTAATAAAGATCAGACAATGATAAGTTCATCTTGAGATAATTAGTTTCTACTTTATCAAGTCGGTAAAGAAGATTGGGCAAGTCGGTAAGACTAAAGAGTTAAGTTAATGAGGAGAAATAATCTTTTTGTTAAGTGGTTATGTAATTTGATCAAGACACTGAGACATTGAGGCACCGAGTAGTGCATGTTAGTCACCAAACCGAGAGTTAGTTGCTGAGCAGAATAGATGATAGAAAAAGGATAAGAACACATTTAATAGTGAGCCACATTGATATGGAAGATTCAAAGGATGAAGAAGATGTTGGTTACAAGATCTACACATGATCAAATTTAAGCTAAAGATCTATGGTATAGATTAAGAAGAAAAACTGAAGGTTTTATTTCCAAGAAAAGTGCAAGTTTCGAGGTGATACCGAAGTGGTTAACCAAGTTTCAAGTTCACTGAATCAGTTCAAAAATTTGATCTAATGGATGAGTGTGATTGAAGGAAAACCTAATCAAGGAGATTAAGAGGAAAAAATATAGTCTATTTAAAGGATGAATTTAAATAACACAAAGCTGGCAAGTTGAAGTGTTAAAGCGCTACTGAGTGAAGCAGTGAAGATAAAAGAGGTTTAAATCTAAAGTCTAAAGCATAGATTGATGAAGTGTTGATGCTAGTAGTCAGAGAGTGCATAAGGGATCTAATCAAGAAATTACAATTTTACAAATTATTTTATACACTGTTGCTTATTTGAATTTGTAACAGAGAAATCTCTTAACTGAGTGGACTTAACAGTCTTATTGTAAAATCCTTGAGAAAGGTGACATTCTAAAAGAGTGTTCAAAGCCCTCTAACTAGGCCACTCCTAGCAGGGTGAATATCTTAATGGGTCTGAGGTAAATCCCCTAACAGGGTCACATATAACAATGTGTATTTTAATCTTTAACATGATTGGATTTTAACCGAGCATACTTCACAAGAGTATTCGTAATTGTGGGTGACAATTCCCACAGAGGTTTTTCCCAAATTGGGTTTCCTTGTTATATCTAGTGTTAAATGTGTAGAATATTTCATGTGCATGATATTTACTATTTATGCAACTTACTATTAGAGTTATTGAATTAATTTGGTGATTCGATTGCTGTTGTTGTTTATCCTATCGATTTGAATTAGAGTTGAGTTTTAAATTTTAAAGTATTATAGTTTTCTGATTCATCCCCCCTCTTAGTAAACCAACATCTAATACAAATGTTATTATCTTAAGAAGATTCCATAGAAAAATATATATCCTACAAAATTTGAGAAATATGATTCACTTTCCAAGTGCATTATTCATTGAGAGCTTGTTCCAAATAATGTAAAACTCACAAATGGTACATGACACCAGTCAAATAATCATGAGTATACAATTTTTTCCAATGTATCTTAGCTGGTATTTGTAGTAAATGGCTCAAGAGATGACAACAAGTTCAATTGAGAAATAGGTCATTCATTTCAAAATTATAACCATACTGTATTCCTAAATTTGTTTTTGTGGTCTATAATAATGTTTAATTTTTTTCAACTCAAGCTACATGATGCTTGTATATATCAATATCTTATATTTAGAAGTAGTTAATTTTGAAAGGTTCAAAAGATAGTGGTAGAGATTATGTAATACTATATTCAATAAAGTATTAAGAGCAGTGATCATGAAGAGAAATACAAAGGGGGTTCTCATAGTATCCTAAAGGGCATGAATAGAAATATTTCCATAAAAAATACAAGATGCAATCGTTTGTTTTAAATAAAAACAGAGCACATAATCACTATTTTGAATAAAGTGTCAAAGAAGATGATATTATGAAGGGCCAGTTTCTTTATTATTATTGTAGTTTCTAGATTATATTGTGCTAGAGATTAGTTTCTAGATTAGTTTGGTATCACTAACTTAAGAGTATTGATGGATACCAAACTATTTGTTCATGATGGCATTGAGACTATTGTTAGATGTCCCCTTGCAATACTTCTGATATCATTAGAACTTATTAGTTCTCAAAACATAGAGCACAATGAAAGTGGATAGTCAAAGTTAGTCATGTAGAGTTTAGGAGATTCGTTAAAAATAATTCTTTGAAAAACAACTAAATTTTTTTTATTCAAACCTAAGATCCGATGTAAAGAAACTTATTTCTCACATGTGTGAAAAATACGTAACAATTACATGGAGTTAAATGCATAATTCATAAAATGGAGTTAAATTTTAAACAACCTTATAAATAAGCAACCCATTAGAGAGTTATTTCAATAAACATAGAAAATGAGATTATCCAACATTGACAATAAATGAGTCTTGTTAAATGAACCCGCTTGCCCATAAATATTTGGATTTCTATATGATGTTCAGAAATAACCTAGACCTATTCTCTAAATGGTGTTTATCAATCAATTTTGAAATCACTTGAAAGCCATATTTCTAGCATGAGACGGGTGTAGATGGATTTCTCACGCAATAAGTCTATTGGTGAACAAGCATTTCTAGTGAAATGAACATTTTAAGTTATATATTAATCTATGATTATATTATCAAATGTTATTATAAAGGAGTAATAATAAACATTTATTTAGCCATTTTTGTTTGGGTGATTGATTATAGTGACTGACTATTTAGTCATTTATTTAGTCATGTTTGTCTAGGTGACTAATTATACAGTCATTTATTTAGTAATTTTTATTTGCCTGACCTTGTGATTTTACACGATGACCAAATTAGTTATTTATTTAGTCATTTATACTTGTGAATTACAAAAAAATAGTAGAATTTGATCAGTTTTAGTCACGTAGTCACATATTTTCCAAAATGTACTAGTTCTTATTCACTAAATTTTTATTTGCAAATTGTTCTTTTGCTAAGATTAAATCACAATTTCTAGGCTTTTCTCCAACCAAACATCTTAGTAAGTTTCCCAAACTCATGTTCACCATCTCTATATGTCCATCTATCTATAGATGAAATATATAACTAAACTCCAAATCAATCTTCATCTTCTTCCAAAGTGTCCTCCAAAAATAACCAACAAATTTACTATCTCTATATGAAACTATACTCTTAGGCAATCCATGAAATATCACAATCTCCTTGAGAAATAATTCAGCTACATATACTACATATGTTGTCTTCTTACAAGGAATAAAATGTGACATCTTATAAAATCTATCTACCACCACAAATATAGAATCATTACCTCTTTGTGTCTTTGATAACCCAAGTACAAAATCCATACTAATATCTTTCCAAGGTCTATTTGACACTGTCAAAGGTGTATACAATCTAGTAATCTAACTATTTCCTTTTGCAACTTGACAAATTCTACATCCTTGAACAAACTTCTTTACATCCTTATGAATTTGTGGCCAAAAGTAATTCTCACTCAACAAAGCCATTGTCTTGTCACTACCAAAATGACCAGCTAATCCTCCACAATGCTTTTCCTTAATGAGATTATCTCTCATGGAAATCCTTAGTATACACAATTGAATTCCTCTAAATAATTTACCCTTCTGAATGAAATAATCCAACCATTTTCTTTGGTCTTCCATAACATGTTCTCTGTAAGATTTCCAAGGTTCTGCAAAATCAAGGTCTTCCTTATACAAAGTTCTCAACTCATCAAATCCAAACACTTCAACTCTCATCTCGGTCAAAAAAGTTCTTCTACTCAAAGCATCATCAACTTTATTTGATTTACCACTCCTATGTTTCAACACAAATGTATAACTCAGCAAAACTTCAACCCATCTCATATGTCTCTAATTACACTTACCTAGACTAGTCAAATATTGCAATGCTTGATGATCAGTGTACAAAACAAATTCCTTAGGCAACAAATAATGTCTCTATTTTTTTTAAAGCTTGAACTATGACATAGAATTCATGATCATAAACTTAATATCCTCTCTTAGCATCATTCAAATTTTCACTGAAATAAGAAACAAGTCTTCCTTCTTGACTTAACACTACTCCAATTGCATTTCCACTTGTATCATAGTCCACTTAAAATAATTTATTGAAATCTGGTAAAGCTAACATGGTTGTTAAGCCTTTTGTTTCAACAACTCAAAACTCCTATTTTCTCCATGTGTCCACTCAATTTTTTTTATATCTCCTCTCATTGTCTCATTCATAGGATTACAAACTGAACTAAAATTTCTTATGAATTTTTGGTAGAAACTAGCCAATCCATGAAATGATCTTACTTCTCCAACATTCTTAGGTTTAGGCCACTCAACATTTGCTTTCACTTTATCAAGATCCATCTCCAATCCTTATGTAGATATCACAAAACCCAAATACACTATCTCTTCCCTCATGGAAGAACAATTATTGATGTTAATCAATAATTTATGTTCCCTCAATCTCTACAATACTTGCCTCAAATACAACAAATGATCTTCCTGACTCATACTAAAAATCAAAATTTCATCAAGATAAACAATAAAACAATTACCCATTAATTTCTTCAATACCTTATTCATAAATCTCATGAAAGTACTTAGAGCATTAGTTAATCAGAAATGCATCATAAACCCCTCATACAATCCTTCATTTGTCTTAAATGTAGTATTCCACTCATCTCCTTCTCTGATTCTCATCTAATGATATCCACTCTTCAAATCTATCTTTGCAAAATATCTGGCTCCACTCAAACAATCCATTATATAATATATCCTAGGAAAATGGAATCAGTATCTTACATTGATCCTATTAATAGCTCTAGAATCAGTGCACATTTTCCCTTCTCCATTCTTCTTTGGTGCTATTACTAAACGTACTGTAAACGGACTCAATATTTCTCTAATCAATCATTTCTTCAAAAATTCTTGCACTTGTATATTCAACTCCTCATTTTTTGCTGGTGTCATCCAATGTGCTTCTTTATTAGGCAAAATTTCTCTGAGAATTAAATCCATGCAATGATTAATACTTCTCATAGACATAAATCCATCAGGTACATTATCTAAAATTATGTCCTCATACTCTATCAATAATTCCTTTATTTCTTTAAGTTTTTATTCTTTTGTTCCCAAATAAAACTGCTTAGGGATGAATGCATAACACATATTTTCACTCTTCAATCCATCAAATAATTTCCTTTCTTCAACCAAAAGAATTCTAACACTGGTAAAAATTCTCATTTTTAGCAGTCTCAATCAAAGGAAACAATACTTGTTTCATCCCATTTGCAACAATAATATACCCATTATTTCTTCCATCATGAAAATATTGTCTATCATACTGCCATGGTCTCCCCAAAAAGATATGACACATCCATAGGCATAATATCCAAAATAAATTATCATGATAAGATCCTATCTTCAATTTAACTAGATATTGTTCACTTATCAGTACCTTAGGATCATCCTTTATCCATGGTATTTAATAAGGCTTCAGATGATTCAATATTTTTAGCTTCATCTTGTCAACCAACTCTTCAGAAGCTAGATTATCTGAACTACCACTGTCAATGATCACTTTGTAACATTTTCCTTCTATTTTGCATCTAGTCTTGAACAAACTTCTTCTCAGCAATGGCTCATTTTATCTATCCTCATGACATAGGGTTCTCCTTACCATTAGGGATTCACCATCCTCTGGTTGATTTGAATATTCAATAGTTTCCTTCTCTACATATTCAGATCCTCCATTATTCTCTGTCCTTTTCTTATAATTACCTTGAGTACACTCAAAGGCCTGGTGTCCTTCTTTGCCACACTTAAAACATGTTCTTCTAAAAACTCTTGTGTCATCCCTTCTCTAGCTACTTGATCCACTTCCTCTCTAAAACTTTCTATCATCTCTTCGGTATGAATTTTCCTCTTTCAACTCAGTCTTTCCTTTTTTTTTATTTGAATAAGATCTTCCACCTCTTGAGGCTCTCCCTTTATAAAATATTCCACCTCTTCCTCTTTGTCTTTGTTCATTCCTTTTTTCAACTTCTCTTCATCTTTCAGGGCATATTGATAAGCTTCCTCTACACTTTGTAATTTCACTAAACTAATCTCATCTTGAATCGCTATCGTCAAACCATTCAGGTACCTCACAACTCTTTCAAAATCATCATTAGAATGATTAGATATGATATCCAACTTATAATATTCCTTAGTATACTCCTTCACACTAAGATCCTTTGGTTCAGATTCTACAACTTTCTAAACAAACTTACTTGGTAATCAATAAATAAAAAATTATCTTTCAATTTGTTCACCATCCTATCCCTGATATGATTTTGTCCTTGCCTCTTCTTTATCTATCAATCTATAAGTATTTTCACCATAAAGATGCATGTCCTTTCAACTTTGTGCAAGCATACTTAACTTTCTTGTCTTCACCTGTACCTTCATAATCAAATTATTTTCCATCTTTGTGATCCAATCTAACAATTCATCTGAATCTAATTTTCCATAATAATCAGGTGGATTGAAATGTGGTCTTGCATTCACTCTAGTTAGGGATCTTATAAACCTATCATCTCCTTGTTCAAGTTCAAGTTTATATTTCTCTTCACCTCCTCTAGTTGCTTCTTCATTTATTTCTTCTTTTCATCACTTACATCCTAAATGTGTCGACCTATTCTCTAGGTCATCTCCACAACTTCTAATCTAGCTATAATTTTTCTCAACATATCCAACACAAATAGATATGCATCTCTCCTTCCACCTATAGTATTTCCTCTATGAGCTATCTTACATGAATGCTCTGCAATTGTGGGTCAGATACTCCTTTACACCCCACAAACAAATTAATATAGGACTTTGCAAGCTTAAGAACCATGATCTACTTCAACAAAATTGGAAACTAGCTCTGATACTACTTGGTGTATTCAAGGATAGAGGGAACTCAAAGAGATATGTATAATCCTTGCAACATGAGTCACACAATAGAAACAACAAGTTACAACTAAGAGATGCAAGATCAATCTTCTTTATTATCAGAAAATCATATACAATGGATCTAAAACATGTAGTCATACATGATAGGCATACATGCTTGATTAAAATTATAATTCCTTATGAAATCCTTAGCATTCAACTATAAAAAGATAATATTATGAGAGATTTCCCTTGTAGGAACAAAATCATAAGCTTGTAAAGCCTTCGCGAACATTAGGTTAGCCTTAAAAGATCACATTTCCCAATGAGGAGAAAACATAATATAAAATATAGGCTAGGACCCAAATCATTAGGATCTACTTCCAATGAAATAAATAAGAATCAATGCCCCTCAAGTAGTTTGACCACAAACATAATATCATTGATAAATGAGAAGTTAAGCTTCGTTGATCGGGAATTTCCTTCATGAGATTGAAGAACACAAACTGGCCGAAAAACATGAAGAACAATACAATACCACCAAGAATCTGTAAGATCTCATATGAGAAGTAGAAAAATAAAGAATGAACCTAGGAGAAGGTTCAACAGGATTCCATGAACACGATGTAAGGATCGCAACTGCAAAAGATCCAAACTAAACAAATGTAGAAAGAAACTCAGAGACTGATCAAATAGGAAAACATAAAACAAATGTTTTGGCTGCTGCAAGATTGCCAAGATCCCAAGATGCTCCTGCATCATAATTTTATCAAATAATTTTTCATAGAGATGCATTAGTAAAAGATCTTAATATATAGTATATTCCTTTGCTTGATATGAATGCAAATGCATGACCTTATGTGATGCTTGATATGCATAATTGTCATATGATTATTTTTGAATGAGATCTAACTGGTTCTTGGTAGGAAATATGGAAATGAAAAAGTGAGGGGGGGGGGGGGGGGGGGGGGAANGGTGAATTAGTTGTTCCAAAGACTAAAACCATCAAAACCCTTATTTCATATCTTAATAGATAAACATGCATGCAAGAATCAGAAAACACATGCACAAAACTTGACACAAGGATTTTTATCATGGAAACTCTTAGGGGAAAAACCACGGTGGGGATGAAAAACCACAATATATGATTATACCTTGTTAGAATTATAACACATATTAACAATGTGAATGGATATGAATTAAAAAATACTACCTAGAGCTCAATTGTCAAATACAAAAGGGATACAACCTTGGGAAGGCTCACTTCCTTACAAGATCACTACAATTATCACTAATTTTTTTTTAACTATATAATGGAATCTACCCTATGCCTAGGTAAATTCCAATGAAGCATAATCAGATCTCTGTTCAAATCCTCTCTGCCACCTTCAAATGAGTGATTCAACCCTCTACATATTTGCACACTTTCTCTCCAAGCAATTCCACATGTTCACGCCACACAATTTTCCCTATTTATATCCAATTTATCAATCCTTGAAAAATAAACAAGGTCAACTTACCCTTCATTTAAAAATACAATTCCACGTGCCATAAACAATAATAAAAATTCATGTTTGATGGCCAAAACATAGAAAGGATCATTATCAACAACCTCAAGCTCATAACACTTTCCACAAATCACTCGTCGAACTTGCACAAAACATTTTAGTGATCAAGTCAGCCAAGAACATAAAGAATATTACCACCGACTAAAAAATCCATCAAATATAATCACCAAAATTGATGAAGACCACCAACATAGCATGCACACAATCCAAGAAAATCCAAAGGCATCATGAATATCACAAAAACATTTGGACCCATCCAACTCATCAGATTTGTTAGCGTCTCATGCCAAACCTCAAGAAAACTATCACCACCCTTTGATAAACTTGAAAAATGCCTTGCAGACCTTTGAAATAGGGACCTTGTGAATTAAGGACACATCATGATTTTCTAAACATCCACATATATGTGTAAAGAAAAATATCCTCCTAAAATTTCACATCGAACCTATTTTTGTCCCACTATCAACATTGTATGCCAGTATAAGAACCAGTCAACATACCTGACCTCATAACATGCCCAAATCATCATGCACACCTCTATAACTTGACATATACCAATTATAGAATCTCTTCAACATCTCCTAAAATATGTGACCTTCTTTCTTCAATAACCTTAACTCACTGAACCTTTGAGCATACTGCACCAGAGTCCAAGCTGTCATCCAAACTATCCAACAAATATGTTGACATTAATGAAAACACATTTAACTAATATATCTTCCAATACTTAAGTGAATCTTCCCAACAATCCCCCCATATTACATTGATGAAAACATACGATGTGAAAAATAATAATTCATTAATAGCTCCCTCTTTGATCTCTCGCCCCAAGAGTTTTTCACATGCCTTCTACTCCCCCTTTGGCATCTATGACAAAGACATAAATCTCTCTCTCTCTCTCTCTCACACACACACACACACACACACACACACACACACACACACACACACATAGCTCAAATTTTGTTGGCATAATTGATCTAGATATTTTTGAGTGTTTCTTGGTATAGGTTTGATGACAGGAAGATCATTGATGTCAACTTGGTGTTGTATTTGTTGAGAGTGTTCTTGATGTGCTATTAAGTCTTTGTGCAGATGAATTATATGATACAGTAGGAATTGGAGTGTTTGATCTTGGTTGGAGATTCAGGGATGTCTCTAGATGTATTTTGTATGACCATCTATGCTTGGAACATACATGGATCAAGTTATGATTGATTGAAGAGAAACAAGGCAGACATAAGAACAAACAATGATAAACAATGAATGACTTGATTATTTTTATCAAATCCGTATAGATCCAAGTGTTGTGGTCATGATATGGTTATCTTGACTAGGATATGTTATTGATACTATGATTGCTAAAGGATTGGAGTACCGCAAGGCATCATTTCAGTTGACGAAAGATTATTCTATGCATGATAATAAATTTTTTGAACATGTTTGAGCAGTTGGTGTTCACTACAGAATTTGGGGTCAAATTTCGATGCCAATTTGTGATGGCACTACCATTTGCGTGTATTTATTTTTTTTTCAATTTCCCCTGATGCTATCATAATAGCGATGATACCATCATAATTTTGACACCTGCGTGATTATAAAAAAAGAAAATAAAAAGAAAGGCTCGTTTCTAATTTTTGTGATCGCATACCGTCGTGCGCGAAGTGGGTCCTAACTGTGGAATATTGGAATCTTGGCATATGGTAGCCATGACTTGAGGTAGGCATTCAAGCTTTGTCTTCTCATTAACTCAATTTCATTTTGATGGCATTTGTTGATTTAATAGCACAAAATAAATGTTAATACTGGCATTGTTTACATCTTTGCATTTGGAATGCTTGATGACCCACGAGCTTTGAGAGCTAGGGCATCGTTGCTATTACCTTCAATGCATTGTGCAAAGTGTTTCTCTTTATTTGTTTTACTATTGATATTCACTATGTGGTACTCCCCGTTTATGATCATTTCATGAGGAAATGTCTTGATGGCTCGCAGGCTGCAAGCTAGGGCATCATGCATTGTTTATGAGCTCACTGTTTAATACTGGCATTGTTTACATCTTTGCATTTGGAATTCTTGATGACCCATGAGCTTTGAGAGCTAGGGAATTTTTGTTATTACCTTCAAGGCATTGTGTGAAGTGTTTGATCTCTCTTTATTTGTTTTGATGTTGATATTCACTATGTGGTACTCCCCATTTTTCTTTCATAAGTGTATGGATTGACTATGCACATGCATAATTGTAGATGAGGATCAACAGTAATAGGATGCAATTCATTGCTTAGATATTTTTGATCTAACCCCCATCTCTCTTTTCTTTCTAGGTTCTGGATCACATAGGAGCACACTGGATTCATACTGGGTAAAAAATTCATCGCTTCAGGCAATGTCTAGTACCCTTATTATTTATGTTCATCCTCTTATGTATGCCTGTACTCTTGCATATTATTCTAAAAGTTGGCTATGCTCACGACTTGTGTGAGCCCAGATGATTTAATCTTTCAATTGATTTCCTTGTATAGTATATACAAGTTATTTGGCATATATACATGCAATCTTTAGATGTAGAAATTTATTTTCCTTTACATATATATTTTCATGAAATGAACACAAATTAAACAAGATCATCTAATAATGCAAACTAGGGTACTGTAGTCACTCATCTAGTAATTAGGTTACCAAATTAGAATGGGCATGAAAAATATGGTAACAAGAACCATTACTAAGGATTGAACATAAGTCTAAAATTCCTCAAACCTATTGTTCTATGTGTCCTTATTGCCTTCATAATTTTGGTTCAACCCCTATAGGTTGCCCAAGCCTAGAGGCCAAGGAAAGTACCCAAGAACACTTGGAAGAAAGATGAATGAAACCATTGTCCTTATGTGGGTAAACCCATATAAGTATTCTTCCTTTACATCACAACTCCTACTTGAGGATCCGCAATCATGCAATTATGTTCAAGACTTATTATTACCTTGGTCTTTTTGAATCTTAGGATGATATCTTAATTAGGAAAGGAAAAACAAAGCCTTTCATAGACCAATCACAACCAAGGCATGTGGGTATTCTTCTGTTGTTTAGTTATACTCATAAAATATATGTACAATTATAAAATTTCATGCCTTGAAATTTTATAACATAGTTCCTTAGCATAGTTTACTGTGCTAAGGAACTATGTTGAATGTCAAATGTGTTATCAAGCAACAATGTTTCACATCTCGAACCTCACAAGATCTTTAAGCTAGAATGCTATCAAAATAGAATGGCAGTGGTGATTCAATGCATCTACAGCCTCAACAACATGGCAACATTGATCCAATAACAACAAATACATTACAAATGCCAAGCTCACGATCTCAATGAAATAAATAGTGTATAAAACAATATATGGTATAACCTATCATATTATTGGTATTTCATCTATAGTTTTAATTATTATATGTTTCTTTTGCACACTTTCGTGGGGACACCTCAGTAGGATTTGTCTAGGATGCTAGTTTCTAAATGCATAGAAAATTTAAAATACATGTCATATGAATACCATCACAACAAATAATATTTTCTTAATGCATGAAAATATTAAAATACACGTCGTTACAATACCATCAAAACAAAGACAAAATGGCATGTGAAAAATCTTGACCCATGACTATTGTTAAAAATAGAGGAAAAAATAGCCCAAATATAGTAACACGTTAAAACTAAAAGGCCAAGACAAGTTAGTAGATCTGTTTGTCGGTCGCCAAATAGACAACCTTAACAAAAAAAATAAAATGGTCATGGAAAACATTTAGTTATAAAAAAATCAGTAGAACAACAGAAACACCACATTTTTTGTAATTTTATCTATAATATTAATAATATTGTGTGTTTTTTTTTGTCAAACAAATAAAGCTCCTTCTTTCCCCAAAAAACAAAATAAAGCTCTTGTTCTTCCAAAATAAGCAAAAAAAGGAAAAGAATTGGCCAGGGAAAACATGAAGTTTGGGCCCCATCATAAAATGTTGATTATAGTATTAAAGATGGGTATAAGGCCCTCTTTCTAATGGAGAAAAACACGACTAAACAATATGCATATATCCTATGTTGGAAAAAAGTGATTCTACCAAAGGCATGATGTTTTTCTTGGCTAGCAATTAGCAAAAGGAATCTGACTAGTGACCACCTTCATAAATTCAATATTTCCCAACCTTTTCAATGTGTGTTATATCAGGCAGAAATTGAAAATGTTGATCACTTACTATTATTATGTCCCTTTGATCAAACTTGTTGGCAACATGTGGTGGGAAAATTGAACATCTCCATGCTATTTCTGAACAATTTATGGGAGTTTTTCCAATCATAGCCCATTGTTCATTCCAGATCTTTATTCTCATGTATTTGGCTCTATGCACAAGCTATGATTGTTTGGGTTGTCTAGTGGGAATGTAACAAGAGAATCTTTAGAAATTATGCTTCACCAGTGGAAGTTGTTATAAAAAACTGGAGCAATCCATTTCAGAGGTGGTTAATTCGCATGTTAAAGATAAAATTTGCAATTACAACTTCACAAATTGGGATCCTAATTTTCTTAAGTCATTGAATCTGATTCACACCCCTCCATTTATGATCCCAAATAGTAGAAAATAGAAGGGAGATCATTCAAAAGTTAGATGGATTCCTCCTGATAATCATTCTTTAAAGTTAAATTTTGATGGCTCTGCATGAGGAAACCCTGGCAAGTTTGGATATGGTATGTGTCTTTGCAATCATAGGGGTATAGTTTTAGCATTTAAATGTATTTATTTACCCGATGGGACCAATAATCTAGCTGAAGCATATGCCCTATTTATAGTTTTGAGCTTGCTAGTTATGTTAATATTAGGAAACTCCATATACACAACATCAGCAAGCATGCAATGACAACAATAACATCATATTCATGTATGTATAAATATGTATGTATATATGTATAAGTATATGTATGTATATATATGTGTGTGTGTGTGTAACAAACAGAGCACCGACCAATCATATGGCAGCCATGACTTGAGGTAGGCATTCAAGCTTTGCCTTCTCATTAACTCAATTTCATTTTTATGGAATTTGTTGATTTAATGGCACAATATGAATGTTAATACTGGCATTGTTTGGATCTTTGCATTTGGAATGCTTGATGACCCGTGAGCTTTGAGAGCTAGAGCATCATTTCTATTACCTTCAAGGCATTGTGTGAAGTGTTTGATCTCTCTTTATTTGTTTTCCTGTTGATATTCACTATGTGGTACTCCCCAATTATGATCATTTCATGAGGAAATGTCTTGATGAATCACGGGCTGCAAGCTAGGGCATCATGCATTGTTTATGAGCTCATTGTTTAATACTGACATTGTTTACATCTTTGTATATGGAATTCTTGATGACCCGTGAGCTTTGAGAGCAAGGGCATTGTTTCTATTACCTTCAAGGCATTGTGTGAAGTGCTTGATCTTTCTTTATTTATTTTTTCTGTTGATATTCACTATGTGGTACTCCTCATTTATGATTATTTCATGAGGAAATGTCTTGATGGCTCATGGGATGCAAGCTAGGGAATCATGCATTGTTTATGAGATCACTATTTAATACTGGAATTGTTTACATCTTTGCATTTGTAATTCTTGATGACCCACGAGCTTTGAGAGCTAGGAAATTTTTTCTATTACCTTCAAGGTATTGTGTGAAGTGTTTGATCTCTCTTTATTTGTTTTCTTGTTGATATTCACTATGTGGTACTCCCTATTTTTCTTTCAGAAGTGTATCACTTGACTATGCACATGCATAATTGTAGATGAGGATCAGTAGTAATAGGATGCCATTCATGGTTAGATATTTTTGATCTAACCCTCATCTCTCTTTTCTTTGCAGGTTCTGGATCACACAGGAGCATACTGGTTTCATACCCAGGTAAAAAATTCATCACTTTAGATAATATCTGGTACCCTTATTATTTATGTTCATCCTCTTATGTATGCATGTACTCTTGCATATTCTTCTAAAAGTTGGCTATTCTCATGGCCTATGTGAGCCTAGATGATTTTATCTTTCAGTTCCTTTCCTTGTATAGTACATACAAGTTATTTGGCATATATATACATGTAATCTTTAGATGCAGAAATTTATTTTTCCTTTACATGTATCTTTTCATGAAATGAACACAAACTAAACAAGATCATCTAATAATGCAAACTAGGGAACTGTAGTCACTCATCTAGTAATTAGGTTACCACATTGGAATGGGCATGAAAAATATGGTAACAAGAACCATTACTAAGGATTGAACATAAGTCTTAAAGTCCCCAAACCTATTTTTCTATGTGTCCTTATTGCCTTTGTAATTTTGGTTCAACCCCTATAGGATTACTAATCCTAGAGGCCAAGGAAAGTACCCAAGATCACTTGAAAGAACGATGAATGAAACCATTGTCCTTATGTGGGTAAACCCATATAAGTGTTCTTCCTTTGCATCACAACTCCTACTTGAGGATCCACAATCATGCATTTATGTTCAAGGCTTATTATTACCTTGGGCTTTTTGAATCTTAGGATGACATCTCAATTGGGAAAGGAAAACCAAAACCTTTCATAGACCAATCACAACCAAGGCATGTGGGTGTTCTTTTGTTGTACAATTATACTCATAAAATATATGTACAGTTATAAAATTTCATGCCTTAAAATTTATAACATAGTTCCTTAGCATAGTTTAATATGCTAAGGAACTATGTTCAATGTCAAATGTATTATCAAGCAACAATGGTTCACATCTCAAACCTCAAAAGATCTTCAAGCTAGCATTCTATCAAAATAGAATGGCAGTGGTGATTCAATGCATCTACAACCTCAACAACATGGAAATATTGATCCAATAACAACAAATACATTACAAATGCCAAGCTCACGGTCTCAATGAAATAAACAATGTATAAAATAATATATGGTGCACAACAGCAACAAGCATGCAATGACATCAATAACATCATACATATATATGTATGTATATATATATATATATATGTGTGTGTGTGTGTGTGTGTGTGTGTGTGTGTATTTATATGTATGTATATGTATATAACAACCAAAGCTCATAACATGGTCATGTAGTGCTCAAATAGTGAGCTCATAAACAATGCATGATGCCCTAGCTTGCAGCCCACGAGACATCAAGACATTCCCTCATGAAATGATCATAAACGGGGAGTACCACATAGTGAATATCAATAGAAAAAAATAAATACAGATCAAACACTTCACATAATGCCTTGAAGGTAATAGCAACGATGCCCTAACTCTCAAAGCTCACGGGTCATCAAGCATTCCAAATGCAAAGATGTAAATAATGCCAATATCAAACATTGAGTTTGTGCCTTTAAATCAAAAAATGACATTAAAATGAAATTGAGTTAATGAGAAGACAAAGCTCAAATTCCTACCTCAAGTCATGGCTGCCATAAGAAGATCAAATTATAAGGAACTATGTTATAAAATTTCAAGGTGTGAAATTTGACCTTGATAATGTCCCCTCCATTGCTTATGCTTGATCATGTATGCCTTGTGTTGATGGGAATGGTGGGTTACTATTGTGGATGCATAATTGTAGATGAGGATCAGTAATAGGGTGTTAGTCATTACTTAGATCCTTTGGATCTAACCCCATATTTTCCTTCCTTATAGGTTCTGGATCATACAAGAGCATATTGGATTCAACCCTGGGTCAACACTTCATTACTTCAAGCAATGTCTGGTACCTTCATTATTTATGTTCATCCACTTATGTATGTTTGCATTCATTCATATTCTTCTGAAAATTGGCTATACTCATATTCTTCTTGTGTCTG
>MU224945.1:1204865-1222430 GCA_018584345.1 Thuja plicata
CAAAGTAACATATCATTTATAAAACCTACCGTAACATGTCATTTTTTGTTTGACATTTTTTGTCACAACTAAAGAGTTCTCACCATGAGAAAATAGAGTGACCATTTTCTATCAAAACCATATGTGCGGATATAAACATTAAGTACAACATTTCTAATTTTTTTTTTCAGATATACACATTAAGGATCATGTCAGATAATACAAGGGAATTCAATCAAAATAGGGAGACAATCACTAGATTGTTGTCTAACTTTCAAAGAAAAGGCAATGACAAATGTTATTGTCCATGCAAGAATTGTAACGGCTTAAAGAGAAGAAGAATCAAAATCAAAACAACAAAGATACATTGTAGGGAGAATGGTCACATTGAAGGGGGGTTTTGATTATCATCCATTGGCAAGTTGTTTGTTACATTGTAGGGAGAATGGTCATTGAAGAGGGGTTTGATTTTCATCATTTTTATATATGTCAATATCCCTAGTATCATACATGATATGGACCACCACGTCTTAGAGGAACATAGGGGTTTGAATATAGAGGAACATGGAGGTGTGAGTATGGAAGCTAAAGATCATGATCCCATGGAAGATGATGATCATACACCAGAAAACACATTTGAAGATGATGGTATGAATGCATTGATCGTTAACACATTTGGTACTGGTGGTGCTGGTGCTACTGATGATGATGATGATGATTATGATGAGGATGAAATTGAAATTTTCCATGATATACCTTTACTTGAGAAGGAAAACATGACCCTTTACGAAGGCTACCAATATACTCTTCTCTCTGCTATATTGTTGTTGGTGAATTTGAAGGTTATGAATGGTTTATCCAACATAGCAATGTCACTTATGCTAAGGTTTGTCATATACTTCATTATAGTCTATAAAAGGTGAAACATGTACCATTAAGATTGTTTATAGTAAAGAATTATATTTTTTGATGTATATTGATAGGTGAGTTTCTATTACCACCAATAAAATGTTCTCCCTCGCTCGTACTGAGATTTATGTGCCACTATGAAACATACTGGAATGGAGTATCAAGCAATAGATGCTTGTCCCGAAGATCATATTATTTATCATAAAGAACATGAAAATGTAGTAGAATTCCCTGAATGCCATACAAAAATATATTAAGATGATCAAATGACAAAAAAGGTGCCTAGCAAGGTTATTCATTACATCCCCATTATTCCACGTCTAAAATGATTATTTAGGTGCAATAGCTTGGCACAATTTATGGATTACCATGCACGCGGAAGGAGTCGAGATAACATTATTCAAATTCCTATGGATGGTTCATCATTTATGGACATAGAGGAAAAGTGGACACACTTTAAATATGAACCTCAAAATCTTAGGCTTTCTCTAGCAGTAGACGGTGTCAATCAGCATGGAGAGATGAGATCTGTTTACTCGGTGTGGCCTATTTTTGTTCTCAACAATAACCTTCCTCCATGATGTCAATAAAGAGGGAGCGCATTATGTTGGCAATGATTGTTCTAGGTATTTTATTATTTTATAGTTATCTAGATGTAATTATAAGTCTTGGATTGAAATGGCCACAATAATTATCTGATGTTGTTGTTAATTCAACTAGGTAAGTACCAAGTGAAAGATATGAATGTACATATTGCGCCTCTTATTGATGAGTTTTTGGTGTTATGGAATGGTTTCACTATGTATGAAATCTCTAGACCAACTGGATAAAGACAATCTCAATTCCATGCAATTCTTGTGTGGACAATTCATGATGCTCCAGGGTTGACACATTTTTGTGGTATGTTATGGTGAATTATAGTTGTACGTGATAATTCTAATTCTAAAAATTAACATATTTAATCCAATTGTATTGTAATCTTGTATGTCTTCAAACAAAGGGAAAATTTTCATGTCTAATGTGTGGTCTAAAGATGAAATCTCGTCATTCCAAAAGTTTAAGAAAGTAGGTGTTTGATGAGTATAGGCACTTCCTCCCCATAAATCATAAGTATCAAAGTGTGGAAAAATATCTTTTCAATGGGAAAGAAGAGACTACATCAAAGCCCTAAAGAATGACACCTCATCTATGGAAGTTGGAATATAATAGAATTTGAGGTAATATCATTCCAACTAATGGTTGATATTTGAAAATTATATATTTCGATTGTGTTTTGTTGGCTAATTATATAGTTGATGATCTTGAAGGTCGTGAAGGCATCACTGACCAACTTCCAAAGGGACTAAAATGTTATCCCAGAGAATTTAGTAGGCTTCCCTAGTATGAACAACTACAAATTGTGCATTTGTTTGATACTATGCATATTGGAAAGAATGTAACAGAGACACTATGGAAAATATTGGATGGAAGGCATGACAAAGAAAAACTTGGCAAAATTTATAGTGACATTCATGATTCCAGTCATGCAATGAAAAATATCATTGAATCAAATAGAAATGGAGACCAGATTAATGCAAGTGCTCTTCCTTGGTTATTAACAGAGCAACAAAGTAATGCCATAAAATAAGTCATACAAAAAATTCAATTTCCTACAGGATTTTCTGCGAATATAAGCAATCTCATATCAAAGAAAAGTGATTTTGGGTCAGGATGAAAATGCATGATTGGCATACCTTCATCAAGGTAAGTCAAAGTCTTTTGTATTTACAATATATTTGTGTAACTGCATTCAATTTTCATTGTATAAAATGATCAGTTGACAATTGTTGTAGTATTTGCTACGCCTATCGCTCCTAGAGAACTTTGACAATAATATCAAATAAGTGATATATGATCTTGGAAAATACATGAGGTAAGCAGTGATATTTGTTCAATATATCAAACAAGTAATATATTGTAAAGTCTCATATTTATATATTTTTGTGTCTTGAATCCCTTGTAGGTGGTTGTCATCTAATAAAATCCATAAAGAAGATATAAAATATTGAAAGAAAATAATTCCTCATCTAATGTGTGAAATGAAAAAGTGTTTACCTTTAACTTTTTTCAATGCACATGAACACTACCTCATACATAAAGTTGAGGAGATTGAATTATGTGGACCTATACAGACTAGGTCAATGTGGATGGTTTAAAGACACTTGAAATTTGTGAAGGGTTTGGTACGACAAAGAGCACATCCTGAGGGTTCTATGGTTGAGGGATATATGGTATACTAGATGATGGTGTACGTTACTCAATATCTTCCTAATCTTGCAACAAAGACCCATATAGATTACATTTGGGATCTTGACTCCATTAAAAAATTCAAAGGGGAGTACTTGGTGGGCAACGGTAGATTTAGAAAATTGAAAGGTAATAAATTATGAGATGTTATTGTAGTTAATTAATTCTTAATCTTCAAAATAAATCTATTGTAAGTCATCTATTTACTTTTGTACAGTTGCTAAAGAGTGGGATGTAATACATTTGTTTATTGCAAACAATCAAAATTGGATGATGGTATGGATTGAACGATGTCAACATTACGGTCATAGATTAAAATAGGAATCCATGTATTCATTGGTTATACAAGCTCATCGTAATGGAGATCCCAATGTTACACAAAAGTAAATAGATTTAGCATATGGTTTAAGAGATTACCAGGTACTTATAAATTTGTTAATCAACTGTATGTTTTTTAACTTGTGATGCAATAATTTATACATGTTTGACATTATTGTAGGTGAAACACCACAAGGCTATGTTATACAATGGTTATAAATTTTGTATCAAAAAGTTGGATGACACGAAGAGAACTTGTAATTCTGGGATAAGTGCAGTCTTCCAGGTGACCAATATTTCATCTAAAAATGACTTACATCCTCGAGAGTCACATAATTGATACTATAGTATTTTGGTTGATATAATTGACTATGACTTTAATTCCTTCAAATTATTTCTCTTTGTAATGAAATGGTATAGAATACGACTCAATCAAACTGATCCTGATAGAACTATTTTTTGAACATGACAATGGATTTCCAATGATTAATACAAGGTTGTTTGAGCCAGTTGGGGAAGAGCCCTATGTTCTTCCAAGCCAATGTGAGCAGGTATTTTACTCAGAGGTTCCACATAAACTGGGTTGGTCATTTTTGTTAGACATGATCCAAGAGGAAGGTTGATAAAGTATAATGTGATGGAAGAAGAAGATATCGAGGAAGAGGAAGAAGTGGAAGATGATGTAGATGATGATCATGATCGAGAGTTAGTCGAAGAAGAATATGAAGAAGAAGACTAAGATGATGATGCTACTAATAATGATGATGATGATGATGATGATGATGATGATGATGATGATGACGACGATGATGACGAAAATGATGATAGTGGTGGTGATGATGTTGTTGATGACAATGATCTTGATGATGACATGGATGAAGAAGAATATCAATGACATGAATGAAATGTACAATTATGGCAGATGTTTGGCATGTTTTAATGATGGTTTTGGGTTGAAATATGTACTGTTTCCACTAATATGCTTAGGGTTTCATATTAATGGCATTTTTGGTTTTAGCGTGAATATATAACTACTCTTATTCACCTTGTTTTATATGTCCTACTTATATATTTGATCTTTTGTTAAGAGAAATTTCATTCTAAAAGAGTGTATTTTTGTATATTAATGCATTTATCTAAATACTATCTTATGAGATTTGCTTCTGATAATTTTCTATTTCCTTCCACATTAATGATGTTAAATCAAAGGGGATTCTCTTTGTTCCCTGCAATTGAATGAGCTAATTCTGAAAGTATAAATAGATAATTTTAACAATGTATAATGTCCTTCACAAGATGTCATAAAAACACTGGCAAGGCACAAGAACTGTTTGATGAAATGCCACAATAGTGGTGTCTCATGCAATACTAAGATGTTCAGTTATATGCAATGCTGAGATATTCAAAATATTGTAGGATAAATAGATAATTTTAACAATGTATAATGTCCTTCACAAGATGTAATAAAAACTATGGAGTGAACTATGTTTGTCTGATTATATAACTATTATCTTTTGTTAGGTATCCCACACAGTCTCATGGATTGTTAGGTATAAGTCAATACACCCCATACAGATTAATGTCTTTTAGCATTTGTAAAATATCTCTCTCATTGCCACCCGTCTCTCTCATTTCATGAAGTGCAGGTACCAGTGAATATGTATTTGTCATATTTGTCTTCCTCGAGTGAGGAAAATGTAGGAATGGAAGAAGAAAGTGAGACATTTAGTATGTCCAAATCAAGGAGACCGACTCGAGGTCAAAAGATCAGAAAGAAATTCAATAAACACATGGAATTTTTCCTTTCTCAAGGGGGGTCATGTTCTTATGATGATGAGAGAAAAGGCGACTCTGAGGTGCCCTTTAGCTACAAACATCTACAGAAACAATGGGTCCCTGATGAACTTCCTTCAATAAACACTAATTTTTGTGTTAGAGAGAGGATATATATTGCATAGCACTATCTTCATTACATGGTTTGGGCCTATTTTCCATGGATGGCATAAAGGTCTTACAACAAAGTTTTCAAATTGATGGAGTATGTTGGACCTTGTTATGATTATAGTAGTTGGATGTAGATTGTTAGATATAAAAAAATATGTGTAGGTATGCACTCGCAGAAAATTATATACAACAAAAAGTCAGTAAACAAAGTAAAATAGTATCTATATACATTGATGGAAGGCCAAAAGAATCAAGGAATATTGCATGTTTTATAAATAGTACACGATCGGCATCAACTAAGAAGCAACCCAATTTCATATTTGAGGCACACGAGGGAAATCATGTATTTGTATGTGCAATCAAATCAATACATGGAGGCGAAGAGCTGATTATCGATTACAATTTGAATCCCATAGATACCAAAAAACCCACTATCATAGATGAGGTGGTACGCACTATGCACCATTTAAAATTGTTTAAAAATTAAAAAAAACTCGCTTCTTTTAATTGAAGCATTCTGATAATTGTCTATTATTCAACATAACTTAGAATAAGAACACATGTGTTTTAACATGTCTCGATGATTTTTTTTGAAATATAGGGCTATAGTATGGATCAACAACCACACGATACACATGGCAATGATGGTTCTCATGGGACTTCTTCTTCCCGACAGGTAAAACTCATCGTTGTTGTACAAATGCACATACAAGAAAAATGTGAATGCATATTTTTGGTTATGTTTTATTCTTCACTACTATTTTGGATTTCTTTTAAATAAAGTGCTAATAATATTGTTCTCACAAATGAGTGTTGATCAGAAAAAGGGAAACGAACAACTAGTCCATGAGGAGCTACAGGATGAGTAGGATCCATTCATTGTTGATTTTTCATCAAACGTTGATCCTGTGGTTGCACTGCAAAAGGTCCTTCATGCAATTTCAAGAGAGTTAACTCAATTGGAAGATATTCAACCTCAAAATCCTAAAATAGTGATAAGAGAGGATGAGTTGGTTCACCATGTTTGGACTTATACAGTAAGTATTAATATAGTTTTTAATTATAACAAAAGTTCAATAATAGTTTTTATAGTATGCTTTTTTATTTATGTCATTAACTAAAATACACATGTTATTTTTACAGAGGATGCAAAAAAAATTAAAGGGCCATGCCCCAGATGGAGATACTTTAGGTTTCAAGTAGATCGCATGTTGTATCCTCCACTTGTGTTTTGCTGGAATAATATTTTTTTAATAGCTCTAACAATCTTGTCCATGGTTGTCCATTTTTTTTACACTCTAACAATCTTGTTTTTCAACACCTACTATTGATCCTATGTTGAGTACACTGCCTGCTACGAGGATTAGAACCACAAAGGTACTTCCAACTGCAATGTCAGCAACACGTAGCATGGCCACACATGTGATGACAACGCCTATTATTGGTAAGCAGATTCCTCTTTTTCTCTCTCATTTATCATGTGTTAATTTCACTTGAACTATTCTTTCTTAGGGGGTATTTTTTAATATTGGATTCATTTTATGTAGGAGGCAATGACCCAATTCTTGGATGTACTCGTGTTAGATGTACAGGAACAATAGAGAATTGTGATCAATTGCTCGTGAACATTGAAGATGGACTTTCCATGAGAGTAGCCGAACTTCCAGGTACTTTAAAGATTGATCCTTTGTTTTACTATGCAATCTTATAATCATAATGTAATGCACTAACTCCCTGTGCAGTCCCTTGCAACAACTAATAATATCATTATTATTTTGTAGGGAATAATCTATTTTATGAAAAAATTAATGATGAATGTTTGCACATTTTCGGGCCAACCGTACGCACATGGTATCATATTTTGATTTCATTGCTAGATTATATTTCCTTTCATCCCTTTCTTCAAGTATATTAAAAGGTAACTTCACTTCATTTATGAATCTAATAGTTTTTTTTTCTTAAAAGGTGGCAATTAAAAGATAAAGAGTTAAAGGATAAACTCATTGACTCTATGAGAAATGTTTTTGGACCCAACACCTTTCAAAGACTTAGGATCCTTGAGAAAGAAGGCCAAACTTTGAAGTATATTAGGGAAAACTACAGGTCCCAAATAGAACACAACCCTTATTACGAGCGCCCCCCTATGTTCCTATTAATGAGTGGGAGAGTCTTAAAAGGGATGCACTTGAGAGACGCACAAGACATGGTGGAAAAATAGTATCACCTGAGGAAAGAAGGTACGTTATAATCTTAATAATGAAATTATGTACTATTTACTCTTTGTACTTATGTGATCTAATATATTTCAAACATCACACAGGTTGCCTAACACATCAAAGGAAATAAATGAAAGAAAACTAAAGCATGGGCAACACAAGCTTGGTTTAGGTGGATATTCAAAACATGTTGCATGAATTGTAAGTAATAGTAAATGAAAAACCATATGCAAATATTTATAAATTGTAATCAATTTAGTTTTGATGAAATTCACTACAATAAAAATTCATGATACCAAGCAAAAATGTAGGGCTTGGAGTTCAAATAAAATATTTCAGAAGAGGACAAGAAAGTAGGCTACAAACAAGGCTATACAGTCATGGCTGAATGATTCCGATCAATGAGTGCGCAAGGTTCTTCTCGTGGATCTATCGATCAGGTAAATAAGCCAATTGATTTTTATTTCAAGTTGAATACTTTACCAATTACTGTATTTGATGTTAAGTTCCAACATAAAGTGAATATATTTGTTTTAAGTAAGGAAACAGTGATTATATATTTGTTTAAAACTTTAAAGTGAATATATTTATATGTATTAAACTGAATGATTAACATTTATCAGTATTTTTCTTGTATTTATATGTATATATTGTCAATAAATTCACTAATTATTTATATTGGAATACAGCCTGTCGATCCTAAAACATGATCCGAGCACGACGGAGACGTAGATTCGAATGTGCATTATAGTACTCAAGGTATACATTTTCTATTCGAATTTTGATTATTGATTTATTAATACAAGTAAAAATTTTAAATTGAATTTGGTGTAGTAATAAAATTTTAATTATAATGTGATGGGATTAATAAAACATTTTGTATTGCTGTTGCAGGGGATGTAGAGGTTCCCGATGAGCGTGTTGAGGTTCAAGCCACCGGGAAAGAAGATGTGGTTGGACAAGGTAAATAGCATCACGTTTATGTTTTTTAAAGTACTGGAATGCTTGTAACATTTATGATAATATGTTTTTAAACTAACCCCAATTATGATAATATGTTTTTTAATTTAACCCTTTTATTTGTTATTGCAGAGGACCCACCTTTACAAAGGACAGTGAGATCACGTGCATGGGCGAGAAGAAATGATGATGCCGAGATGGATACGCCTCTGCAACAATATAGAGAAGCAGAAAAAAAAGAAAAAGCCAAAAAAGAAATGATTCTCATTTATGCAACTTATTTAATAATGACTGATCTTTATGTCTCGATGTTTTAATCTTAAGTATTAATAAATGTTATGATGTCTTAATGAATGCTAATGAATGTGTGTTAATGAATGCTAATTAATCTTATGTGTTAATGAATGTTGTGATAATTCATGAATGGTAGATTTTAATAATAAATGAATGAATGAATTTTAGATGTTAACGGGGAATTTAGAGTGATGTTAATGAGACCAATAATGGTCATTCAAATATGTTTTCCTTATGTTTTGGATTGTATGTGAATCCTTCTGTAAAGGATCAATGCATTGTAACCCTTAATGGCATTTGGGGGATAAAGTATACCTTGGGGGTCATTTGTGGATCCTGAGGTTGATGAAGGGTTTAATGACCTATAAAGTTCCGTAATGTGGCCAATAGATCCTTTTAAAGTTATCAAGAGCACTAAAAGTGGCTAAATGATGTAATTGCCTAAAATTGGCAAAATAGGCCTAAAAGGCTCATGTATGGGGTTTAAGATTGATTTAAGGGTTTTGAGTGTTAGGATAGAGTCATAATATCCTTTTGAAAAGTTTAATACAATGCAAAAAGTTAAGGATTGGTCGAATTGACCACCATGTTGTTAACTAGACAACAATATTAAACAAAAACTAATTGCAAACAATCATAACTGACTGTAACCAGTTAAAGGAAGTTGCAAACCAGTTGGGAAATGGTATTTGGGTAGTGTAGGCATGATTTTGATAAAAGGGGATTGTATGGGAGATATCATCACAAGTCCATTTTTTTGGGGGTCTAGCTCCTATTAATGCTTGTTCAAATCTACATATTTCTCACCTGTGCATATACCTTCTCTGGTCAACTCTTATATGCACAGGTGAATGCTGATAAACTCCAATCTCCTATTTGTATCTATATGCTATCAAAGAAGTTCCATTGAGAATATTGTCTACTTGATACATTTCAATTGTTAAATAAATTGGCCTTTCAATTTTTATTCATTGGTTGTGTGATTAGAGAATACTTTGCATGATTGCATTCCCCAAATCATTGCTAGAAAAGTTTTGAACATATCTAAATGGAATAATTTGTGCCTGACATACTTAAATGGAATACACCAAGAAATACCAAATGATGAATTCTCAATTGTTGTAATGGCAAAGCATCAGAACCGTCCATTTCTACAACTTGATTTTCTAGTCTTAATGATTTTTCTATAGTCCTAATGATTTTGAACACTGTTGACAAAGCGTGTTTCTTTTTTTGATTATTTGATTGATCCTCTCACCTTTTCTTACTTTGTAAATTTCATTTTCCCAATCAAGTTTTGCAGTATCTGTATCTGCCATTAGAGCCACTTCATATGCACACGTGAGGAACATGCAGATTTGCCTAAGCACTACTAGGATTTGACCCAACAACACATGTCCCTTTTTGACTTCATAAGTCTGTACTTGGTGATAGGATTTTGAACATTGTTGACAAAGCGTGTTTCTTTTTTTCATTTTGGGGTTCCACATTGTTTGTTGCTCTTGATAAATTAGGCCTCGAGTTTGAATTTTTGTTCATTGTTTTATTTAAGCTTGATATTTCATTCATTTTTCATATACACAGAGACTACACATGTTGATTAAAAAATGAGCTATTTGATTTAGATTTACTGTTCATGATTGTAAATGGTCAATATTTCTAATGGTACTCCTTGGTGTATTCCATTTAAAAATAATCATGTTTCTATGACAATCTCTCGGTTTTCAGAAATGCAGAAGGAGGCGCCTAGTTCAATATGCAATCTCAATTCATATACATTGGAGGTGGAGCTGAAAAATGCAACAGGTTTGCATTTTGATAGAGGTCTTTAATTAGGTATTTTAAGTTATAGACCATCACGAACATCATAATTTTTTACTCTCATAGAACTGAACGAGTGGATGGTAGATTATTATATTTTTGTGAGCTTCATTCATGTTCCCGCAACAAGTCAAATTGTGATATTTTCCATAGCAAGTAAAATTGTGATATTGCTATTAGGATTCAACTAAGTATTTTTTGATTCAAACTCATTGAGCCATGTTTCATGAGTAGTGGTTCACAAGAACCATCTCTAATGAGTAGTGTTCCATTCATTCTCATGAGAGATGGGTTCTTGTGAAACACTACTCATAAAATATGGGACAACAAGTTTGACTCAAAAACTACACAGTTGAATCCTGAAAGCAATATCACAAAATTTAAAAAACTAATTAGATTCATCTGAAATAATATGAATTAATTATTTGAAAAGAAAGTGGTTCATATGAAATATCATTTGACAGAAGATGATTGTAGAATATTGAGATGATGAATGATGAAGAAGATTTGAAAATGTTCCACCAATCTGAATTGGATCAATCATCATTTTCAAATCTTCTTCATCAATCACCATCAACCATTTTCCAAGAGCAATACCTTTCTCTATATGAATCTTGGTTTACATTTCCCTGTAATCCTGATGCAAAATGTTTCCATGAAGTACGTCAGGGGTATAATGCATTCAAGACAAAGGCTCTGGAGGCTGCTAAGTCTTTTGTACTAGAAAACTTGCTTGGTAATTTGAAGCCATCAATGGAAAATTACAATCCTAAACAATTAGTATACCATTGATGGCTTCATAATTATTAAGTGAAAGGGAGTTCTCTAATTCAGAACCCCCTTTGGTGACAATCCTATGCAGTTCCACATAGACACGAAATGTTCCTTAGAAGACTTTTAATCTCACAACAGCTGAGAAATATAAATGTAGGCATCATGGTCACAATTCTTTGGAGACACAACATAATTGAGTGGTGTCTCCAAATAATTGTGACCATGATGCCTACATTTATGTTTCTCAGCTATTGTGTCCCACGATCCCTTATGACCCTTTATGACCCTTTACGATCCCTAAGAATACATATTTTAGGTCTTAAAGTGTCAATATTTTAAGGTCTCACTCCATCCATGCACGACAAATTTTTTTTAAATATAGTTACCGTCGCAATTGTGATGGTATTCAGAGAACGACCGATGCTAAAGCACTACATGCGATGTCCAGATGTCAAAATAATCTAACAGATGGATATTGCATGTACAACATATTTTTTGCATACTCGTCATACTTGCAACACTCATAATGTGTAACGACGACAGGTCGACCATTCTATCGAGTGTATAATGCAATGGTCAATACTGTTGCAATTGTGATGGTATTCAGAGAATGACCGATGCCAAAGAACTAAATGCTATGTCCAGATGTTAGAATAATCTGACAGCTAGTCATCGCATGGAAAATATATCTGTCACATACCCATTGTCATGGCGACACTCATAATGTGTAATGATGACATGTTAACCATAGTAGCTGGTGCATATTACAACGGTCGATACCGTCACAATAACAATGGACATACTAGTCATCGGTGATTTTGACATAAAAACTGCAACACCGATCTATGTCGCTTTCCTGACGGGGTAGTGTCAAAATCGTGACACATAGCCATCGAAAAGAGGTCTCAAATGTACTAGTGGTTAGATCAGTGTATGGTGATGATGTGATTGGGTAAAATGGATGTTTTCATGATCCAGGTGTGAAGGTGACATGGAATAACAAATTTGTAATGATTATTTTCTATTGCATTTCTTGAGGTGATCAGATTTAATGAATTTTTGGAAGTGTGTTGAAGAAGTAAAAAAGGTTTGACTATTCTTGATTCAAATCAAGTGTACGATGGATCTGAAGGCCAACATAGACTTGAAATTGTAATTAATAATTGGTAACACATTTTAGGGTTCAAGGATCAAGCGGGAAAGATTGCAATATGTTTTATAATGTGTTTAAATGCCCTAACAGACATGTAATGTATATGTATATATGTAAATCAATGCTATATGCAAGTGTAGATCATGGATGCCAAGGTGCGGTTTAATGAAGAGAGAAGATTGTCTACAAGAAGAAGAAGTATTGTGCTTAATTGGATCTGAACAAGAAGAGGAGGCATGCTACACATAGATCATTTTACTTTTTAAATCCTAATAGGTTCTCAAGAAAATCTCTTAACCGGGTAGACCCTAACAAGTCTTGATCAGTAAATCCTTTACCCAGGTGACTCTTTAACTAGGGTTTAAATCCTTTAACAAGGTTACTCCTAATAGGGTAAAGCTCCTAATAAGGCTAGAGGTAAATACCTTAACTGAGTGACTCCTAATAGGGTCTTCTCCTAACTGGGCATCATTGTAAGCTCCAAAAAAGGGCTAGGCCTTGAACAAGGCGCATTTCAGAAGAGTGAAAAAACTTGTGGGTATTAATTCCCATTGTGGTTTTTCCCTCTAACAAAGGGTTTCCATGATAAAAGTATTGGTGTTCTTGTGTTGCATGTTTGTATGGTTTCACTTGTTTCATTGTTTATTGTTGCATAAGGTTTAAAGTTGATGAATGTTGTTAATGTTTTGAATGAATTGGTAAATTTTTTATGATCTAATAGATTACTAATTCACCCACCCTCTCAGTAATCTTGGTCCTTATAGTATTAACAATTGATACCAGATCCTAGGTCCTCTTTGTGGTAAGATTAATAGCTTGAGGAACAGATCTAATGATGAAGAAGGAATTTCCTGAGTTCATAAGAGACAATTACACAATATGGAGTGACATGATGAAGATCTATCTGAAAGGCATGGGGCCACAATTTTTGAATCACATGGAAACAAAATATAAATATTCTATTAGGACTCTTACTGCAGATGATTTGAAGGAGTAACAGGAGCAAATGCAAGAACTATAGGCTATAGTAAGTACTCTATCTGATACTAAGTATGTTGACATACACGGACTTGAGACTGCTTATGAGGTTTGGGAAAAGTTAAAGCTAATATATGGTGGAGAAAGACATGTGCAAAAACCTAGGGTAGACAAATTTAAGGGAAAATACGATGACATGAAAATGGTGGAAGGTGAAAAAAATTGCTCAATATGGTCAAAGAATAAAGGAAGTAGTTGGTGCTATCAAAGCTTCCGGCGGTAACATTCAAGAAGGTGATGTGGTAAGTAAAATATTGGAAACCTTGCTACCTACTTATGCCATTAGAGTTTTTGATATACAAGAATTGAGAACATTTGATATTTCTTTTGTTGATGGATTGGCTGGTAAGCTCATTACTTTTGAATTAAGTAACTATGATAATAGTATGCCTAAAGTTGAAGCTTCTTTTAAAGCCTCTTTGTCATTAGCATCATAGAAGAAGGGAAAGAATATAAGTCATGAAATTTATACGAGGGAACTTGAATCTATCTTGGATGAAGAGAAGAAGCAAGAAGAACTTGAAGCATTAATTGCAAAAAGACTACCTAGAGGTACTGGTAAGTATAAATGCAAGTTACCTTTAAAACATTTTTCATGTAACAAGATAAGACATATTGCTTCTAGGAATCCTAATTATGAACAGAAAGAGAAGATCAAAATATTCAAGGGAAAAGGAAAGAAACAATTCTATGTTGTAGTAGATGAAGGTGTGATTGATGAAGAATCTGATGACAATGATGAAGAAGTAGTGTTTTTTGTAGTTAAAGAAGAAACTTCTAAAGATGAGAAGGCATTGGTATTACACATGGAACATGGTAATATTAGTAATAACTAAGAGGGGGGGGTGAATCAGTGGCCTCAAAGATATTCCAATAATCAACCCAAAAACTTAGTACCACAATATTAAGCCTCTAGTTATCTCCAGTCCTATAAGATGAATGCTTCCAAAAACAATTATCAAAATACTACTGATTGGAATGCTTTGTTAAACCTTCTACTGTATGTTTACTGAATACCAGTATGTTAATTTACCAAAAGACAGTAAATTATGTAGAGTATATCGATCAATCTAGTTAAGCTATGTGTAATTCAAAATACTAAAGTAATGACTCATAAACACATTGACACATGGATTTTTAATGTGGAAACCCTGTTAAGGGAAAAACCACTTGGGACCACTAACCCAAAAATTTCACTCTTCTGAAGTGAGCTCGGTGAAGAGCCAACCTTGTTAAAGGTTACAAACACACTATTAGGTGTGACCTTGTTAGAGGATTTAAAAGTTTAGTCTGTCACTTGATAAAATGCATCTCTATGCTACCTTCCTTGATCAAACACTCACTTTTCATATCAACAGGTATCTGGCATCTCATGCTATCTTCATGATTAAAATTTTTGATACTCCTTGGGATGTATCTCATTATAGAAAGGATCTTTAAATCCCGCTCGGTTAAGAGACTTTCTGAATCAATGGTTAAACTGAAATAGTATGATCTGTTCACATATACAACTTATACTTGCAGATTTTTAGATCTATTATAATCTCATAAAACTAATCAGATCAATATATCTTTGTTAATACCTTTTCTCCACTTTACTTCTATTCGGTGATGTTGTGATATGTTTCTCGGTGTCTGTAGAAAACTTTAGCTCTTTCCTCAGCTTGATTGATCAAGACTGTATGAAGTTTCTCTTCATCAGTTTCACTTCAGCATCCTCTTTTCATTCATTCACCCACCTTATTCATAATGAATTAAGTTGTATCCTTTATAGACATGATATCACCATTGTTAGTTTATTGATTTTATTGATCTTGGTGTGATCCACAATTCTCGCCAAATAGATTTAAAGAAAAAATCTTGTTTTATCTCGCAGAGATCTTCTTGCCAACTGGATAAAACAACTTTAAATCCTTTACTTATCTCTGGCTTTATATTGTCAATGAAAACAAAGATAACTACCAGTTAAGTCCATATTTATCTCTTCCAGCTAGATATTTTGTTGTTTTTAAACTCAAGTTAATTTTGGTGTTTAACTCTTTGATAGCTTCGGTCAACACTCCAATTCTCCTCGGGCTTCTCTATTAGTTTACACTATGTTTATGGCCATCGGTTATGCTTGTGATTCTGCCATCATTAATGTTCATTGATGTTCTTTCTTGGGCATCACTGTGACTTGAATTTCGCTGATCTCTGTCCATCAAGTTCCACTATTCGTCGGTGTTTGAAGTCACATAGTGAATGCTTGCCTTTTATGCATTATTTATAGCATAATATTTCTCTCTCTGATTCTCCGAAGTCTTTGAAAATTTGATTATAACCAATTAGATTATATCAAGTTGAAATCAATGACAATACAATCCAGTAACTGATTTAATGTCTTGCATTATCCTTCTGCATTTTGGTGATCATCTTAGCATCTTCAAACATTCAATTAGTTACATGTCATCAATCTCTCTCTTTGGAATTGATGGCAACAAACTACATTATCATACTATACTATTAATAATACAATATGAAATATAATAGTTTCATCAAACTTTCCTATTGTAACTATTACAAATGTCTGGCTTTCGGTAAGCTCAAAATAGCTTAGATTTGTTTCTTGCAGAATGGTTGTCTTTAATCTTCAATCCCTTCACTAGATAGATGTATCATCTGATATCTCTATTGTGATATGTGCTCTTCCTTGACTGTTCCTCTTCTTGATAATCTCTTTTTCATTTGACTGCAATCTTTCTCTTTGTCTAAACTCTCTCCCTTTGTTACTTCTCTCCCTTAGATGGATATTTCATATGTAATCAATTTCTCTCCCTTTTAATACTGATTAACTCTTTCTTTCTGATTTTCAAGAACTTCACCTTTATGGATAATGATATAATCTTTTCTGATCAATGAGATAATCTCTCCCATATGATGATGAGATAATGTCTCCCTTAAGATAGTGCAAATCTCTCCCTGATGATAATGAGATAATCTCTCTCTTTGACAACAATGACAAACAAAAACACTTATCATTTTTTTTTATCATCTTCCATTCTTTACATAATATATTCCTTGAATTTCCCTATCCATCAGCAATACACTGTCTCTTGTTTTCAGTGCAGATTTGTACCTTGCTATGTACAAATGTATCTATTTCTGTCCATCTCAGTGTTTGCATCAACATGACTGATCTTCAGACTTGGTATAGGCTGATGCAACCTCCTAGTCAGCTTCCTGACCTATAGACAAGGGTTGGACCCCTAGTCTCTGTCTCAGGTACTCAAATGTATCTTTCGGTAATGGCTTGGTGAATATATCAGCTATGTATTCCTTTGATTGAACATATTCCAATGTCACCTCCTTTTCTTGCACTTGTTCTCTTAGATAGTGACACTTGATAGAAATATGCTTAGTCTTAGCATGCATGACTAGATTCTTAGAAATGTTAATTGCACTTGTGTTATCACAGTAGATAATTACTGGCTCAAGAATCTTCATATTCATACCTTCCAGCAATTGTTTGATCCATGCAATATTGGAGCAATTTGTAGTAGCAACCACATACTCTACTTCTGTAGTAGAATGGGAGATGCATCCTTGCTTCTTGCTAATCCATTTGAAAAGTCTGTCACCCATGAAGAATGCTCCTCCAATTGTTCTCTTTCGGTCATCAATGTTTCCAGCCCAATCAACATCTGTATAGACTTGTAGCTCAAATTTTCCTTCTCTTTTGTACCATAAGCCATAGTCCTCAGTTTTTGTCAAATATCTCAGAATTCTCTTGACAACAGTCATATGTGATTCTTTGGGATTAGCAGAGAATCTTGCAACTATTCCAACTGCATGTGCTATATCTGGTCTGGTATGAACAACATACATTAGTTTTCC
>MU224945.1:1222507-1239910 GCA_018584345.1 Thuja plicata
CCATCTTGAATATCTTCAACACTTCCTTGATGTATTTGGACTGAGTGATATATATTCCTGCATCTTGTTGAAGAATCTGTAGACCAAGAAAGAATTTGATCTCCCCAAACATAGACATTTCAAATTCCTTTCTCATTTCATTATCAAAGGATTTGCATAACAATTCATTTCCCCCAAAAATGATATCATCAACAAAAATTTCAGCAATCAGGATATTACCATCGGTATCTTCTTTTAAGTATAGATTTTTAGTTTCACTTGTTCTAACAAATTTTATGCTAATGAGATAGGAGTAAAGTATTTCATAATAGGCTCTAGGTGCTTGTTTTAATCCATACAAGGCTTTATGTAGTCTACATACCATGTTTCTCTTGTCTGGATCAACAAACCCTTCTAGTTGTTCAATATATACCTCTTCTTCTAGTATTCCATTTAGGAATGCAGATTTGACATCCATCTAGTATACCTTGAATCCTTTAAATGCAACATAAGAAAGTAAGATTCTAACTCCTTCTAGTCTAGCAATGGGTGCAAAGGTTTCTCCATAATCAATACCTTCTTCTTGTACATATCCCTTGCATACTAACCTTGCTTTGTTTCTCGTGACTTCTCCATTCTCATTCAACTTGTTTCTGAATATCCATTTGGTACTGATGACATTCTTGTCATCTGGTCTTGGTACTAGTGTCCATGTACTATTTTTCTCAATCCATTCTATTTCTTCATTCA
Source organism: Thuja plicata (assembly GCA_018584345.1). Classification (NCBI taxonomy): domain Eukaryota; kingdom Viridiplantae; phylum Streptophyta; class Pinopsida; order Cupressales; family Cupressaceae; genus Thuja; species Thuja plicata. The sequence continues at coordinate 1,223,237 of MU224945.1, forward strand.
TAGGACTGACCCATTCTTCATTCTCAAGTGCAGTGTTAACAGATTTAGGCTCAAAATCACAAAGTAAACATCTAGCGTTTAGTGACTTACTCCTTGTTCTTGTTCTAGCCTTCTTGTCTCCTATGATTTTATTCTATGGATAATGTCTTCTGACATACTTGGAAAGTTTTGGTTCAGCTTTGTGTTCATCATTTTGATCATCTTCTTGACCTTTATTTTGATCTCCATTGTTCGAAACATCATCTTGAGGATTTTCCTAATTTTTGATAATTGCAGCCTAATGCTCAGGTGCAATATTCTGATGCTCAGGAGAGATACACTGTTGCTCAGGTAGAGTGTCAGGTTCTATATAAACAAACCTATTGTAGTCCTCTGGTTCCATTTTTCTTTCCTTTTCACTCTTTTTTGCAAATTCATCTATTTTCACATTTGCACTTTTAATGATTTTGTTAGATGACTTGTTAAGATATTTATAAGCCTTTCTTTTGGTTGAATACCCTAGGAAGATACCTTATTCACTTTTGGAGTCAAGTTTTCCATTTCCATCATCCTTCAAAATATAACATTGACTACCAAATATTTTGAAGTAACTTACATTGGATGTATAACCATACCAAAGCTCATATGGTGTCTTCTTTGTGTCCTTCAATTGTACTCTATTTAATGTGTAGACAACAGTATTGATAGCTTCCCTCTAGAAAGTTTGAGTGATTCTTTTCTCAATCATCAATGTTCTTTCATAGTCAACAATTGATCTATTTCTCCTTTCAGTAATTCCATTTTGTTGTGGTTTTCTCGGTGCAAAAACTGTCTTTTAATTCCATGCACATTGCAATAGTTAGTGAATTCTTCTGAAGTAAATTCCCCTCCTCTATCTGACTTTAATCATTTCAATTTATTTTCACTTTGTTTTTCTACCATAGCGTTATACCATTTAAACATCTTAAATGCTTCTGATTTATCTTTTAAGAACATGATTGTCATCATTCTAGAATAGTCATCAACAAAGAGTATAAAATACCTATCTCCATAGTATCTCTTTGTCCTCATGGGTCCACATAGATCTATATGGACTAATTCTAGAATTACATTAGATGTATGGGTTTTACTCTTGAAACTAGAATTTGTCATCTTAACTTTTTGACAATTCTTGCACATGATATGCTCGAGCTTAGTCATGCTTGGTAATCCTCTGACATTCCTTTTTTTGCTTATCTTTATCATGTTGTCAAAGTTCACATGACACAATCTTTTGTGCCACAACCATGTGTCTTTGTTTCTAACCATTAAACAAGTTGTGTTAGTGTCATCAAGATAGAAAAGGTTACCTTTTGTCTGCTCATCAGCACCAATCAACCCTCCTGGTTCATTGATGATCTTTGCCTTCTTATTTTCAAATGCTACTCTGTGAACTAAATTGTTCAGCTGTGATACACTTAACAAATTATAATTCATTTCTTTTACCCAGTAAGCATTTTCACATTTTATCAGGTTATTCAACATTATAGTTCCTTTACCTTCAACTGGACAAGGTGTATCATTTCCCATTCTCACTGAACCACCATTATAGTATTCAAAAGTCTCAAAATTTTCTTTATCACCGGTCATATGGTGAGTGCAGCCACTATCTATGATCTAGACAACATTTTTACTAACTTTAGATATGAGTACAATTTATACACACCTTTCTTCATCTTCATTTGAATCATCCTTCATGACTACAAATACCATCTCGATGTCTTCTTCTTATTTGGTGTCAGTGTCATCAGCCCTGTTCTCAGCTAGGTAACAAGATTTCTTACTTTTTTCCTCGTAGTCTCGGGTATCTCTTTTGTCAGATTGTCGGTTGCTCTAGTAATCTCTGTTATCACCTTTGTCAAACTTCTTCTCATATGATCTGTCATTTCCTTTGTCATCTTTTCTTCTGTTTGGACATCTTGCATCAAAGTGTCCAACCTCTTTACAATTGAAACATACAAGTGGTAATTTACCTTTGTATCTACCTTTCCTCTCTGCAATCTTCTGGCCATTAGTTCTTCAATCTCATTAAGTCCTTGATCCTCATTATCACTGTCACTATCATTTATAACATGTCTATGACTTGAGTTACTTATCTTTAAAGAAGATTTGAATGCATATTCTATAGATGGTAAGACACTATTATCAAATTTATTCATCTCAAATGAAATTAGTCTACCAATCAGACTATCTAGAGTAACTGTATTTTTTGCAACTGCTCTCATTTCTTGAATAGAAGAAACTATAATAGCATATACAGGTAGTAAGGTTCTTAAGATTTTACTTACCACTGTCTCCTCTTCAAGTACACCTCCAACTCCTTGAATAAAATTTACCACCTCTTTGATTCTGCAGCTATACTGAGTGATATTTTCTCCTTCTTTCATCCTTAGGTCATCAAACCTCCCTCTTAGGATTTCTACCTTTTTTCTTAGTACATTGGCATCTCCTCCATGTACCAGCTTCAACTTATCCCACATTTTCTTTGCAGAGGTGCGAGTTTTGACATCTTCAAACTCAGCATCAGAGAGTGATGATGCAAGTTCTAACATCATGCAATTATGCTCATGCTTTACTCTTAATTGCTCAAGAGTGTGAGGTCCTATAAGAAACACATATTTAGTATCTAAGTATTGAACAATATCATTTCCAATACTTGATAGGTGGAGTCTTACTCTGCTTTTCCATGATGCAAAGTTGTCTTTATTCAACTTGGGCACATCTCATCTATTCATCTTGTGATCTTTTGCTTGAGCTATTAAACTCCCTTTCTAAGCACACAAGCTCTGATACCAATTGTTAGTAATAACTAAGAGGGGGGGGGGGGGGGGGGGGGGGGTGAATTAGTGACCTCAAAAATATTCTAATAATCAACCCAAAAAATTAGTACCACAATATTAATCCTCTAGTTATCTTCATTCCTATAAGATAAATGCCTCCAAAAACAATTATCAAAATACTACTACTCTGAATGCTTTGTTAAACCTTCTACTGTATGTTTACCGAATAGTAGTCTCTTAATTTACCGAAAGATAGTGAATTATCTAGAGTATACTGATCAATATAGTTAAGCTATGTGTAATGCAAAACACTATAGTAATGACTCATAAACACATTGACACATGGATTTTTAATGTGGAAACCCTATTAAGGGAAAAACCACTTGGGACTGGTAACCCAAAATTTTCACTCTTCTGAAGTGAGATCAGTGAAGAGCCAAACCTATTAAAGGTTACAAAAATACTGTTAAGTGTGACCTTGTTAGAGGATTTAAAATTTTAGTCTGTCACTTGATATCGGTCATCTCTATGCTACCTTCCTTGATCAAGCAATCACTTGGCATGTCAATAGGTATTTGGAATCTCATGCTATCTTCATGATCAAAATTTTTGATACTCCTTGGGATGTATCTCAATATAGAAAGGATATTTAAATCCTGCTCAGTTAAGAGACTTTCTGAATCAATGGATAAACTAAAATAGTATGATTTGTTCACATATACAACTTATACTTGCATATTTTTAGATCTATTGTAACCTCATAAAACTAATCTAATCAATATATCTTTGTTAATACCTTTGCTCCACTTTACTTCTGCTCGGTGATGTTGTGCTCTGTTGCTTGGTGTCCACAGAAAAATTTATCTCTTTCCTCAACTTGATTGATCAGGACTGTATGAAGTTTCTCTTCAACATCCTGTTTTCATTCATTCACCCACGTTATTTGTAATGAATTAATTTTTCTCTTTTATAGACATGATATCACCATTGTTAGGTTCTTGATTTTCTTGATCTTGGCGTGATCCACAATTCTCTCCAATTAGATTTAAAGAAAAACTCTTGTTTTATCTCACAGAGATCTTCTTTCCAACTGGGCAAAACAACTTTAAATCATTTACTTATCTCTAGCTTTATCTTATCGATGAAAATAAAGATAACTACTAGTTAAGTCCATATTTAGCTCTGCCAGCTAGATATTTTGTCATTTTTGAAATCAAGTTATTTTTTTTGTTTAACTCTTTGATAGCTTCGGTCAACACTCTAGTTCCCCTCGGGCTTCTCCATCAGTTTACGCTATGTTTCTGGCTATCGGTTATGCTTGTGATTCTGCTTGTCGGTAATGTTCATTGGTGTTCTTTCTCGGGCATCACTGTGACTTGAATTTTGGTGATCTGTGTCCATCAGGTTCCACTAGCCATCGGTGTTTGAAGTCACATAGTGAATGCTTGTCTTTTATGTATCACTGATAGCATAATCTTTCTCTCTCTGATTCTCTGAAGTCTTTGATACTTTGATTATAACCGATTATATTATATCAAGTTGACATCAATGACAATACAATCCATTAACTGATTTAATGTCTTGCATTATCCTTCTACATTTTGGTGATCATCTTAACATCTTCAAACATTCAATTAGTTACATGTCATCAGGTAATGTGTGGGTCATTGATAGCGAGTTCTCACATCACATGACCGATGACAAAAATAAGTTCATAAAGATAGATGAACTTGACGGTGGTGTGGTCAGGTTTGGAAATAATACACCCTACATGGTAAGAGGTAAAGGTTCAATATCCTTGAGTGGTAAAATAAATGTTGATGATGTCTATTGGGTTGAAAGTATTATATATAACTTGTTGAGTGTTGGTCAGTTGAATAATAAAGGTTATCATTTAGAGTTCAAAGGAGGTATGTGAAGGATACTTTGAAGCTCAAGAGATCTGATTGCTACTGGGAAAAAAACTAAAGGTAACTTATTCCATATGGATACTATTGTTAATAGTTGTTTGGTTGCTAAGATTGAAGATATTTGGTTGTGGCATAGAAGGTTGTATCATGTGAATTTTGATAGCTTGATCAAGGTTAGTAAGTTAAATGTTGTTAGGGAGTTGCCACAACTTGTGAAACTAGACAATGTAATGTGCAAGGAATGTCACTCGGGTAAGATGACTTGTTCTACTTTTGGTAGTAATTCTTTTTTAGATGAAAATGTATTAGATTTAGTACATAGTGATCTTTTTGGTCCTATGAGGACAAAGAGTTATCATGGTGATAAATATTTCATATTGTTTATTGAAGACTATTCAAGAATGATGTGGGTAATATTCTTTAAGGATAAATCTGAAGCTTTCTATAATATAAAAGTGTTTAGGGAACTTGTTGAGAATGAAAGAGGGAAGATCTTGAAGTGTTTAAGATCAGATAGAGGAGGAGAGTTCACTTATTGGGATTTCATTGAGTATTGTGAATAAAATGGAAGCAAGAGACAAATGTTAGCACCAAGGACTCCTCAGCAAAATGGAATTGTAGAAAGGAGGAACATAACTATAGTTGATGTTGCTAGGACAATGATGATTCAAGGTGATTTACCTAATTCATATTGGAGAGAATCGATTACCGCTACAATCTATACAATGAACTAGATACAAGTGAAGAAATGAACTGATAAGACACCTTATGAATTATTCTATGGTCACACACCTAGTATTGAATATTTAAAAGTTTTTGGTAGTATATGCTATATCAAGAGAGATGATTTCACTAGAAATTTTGATCCTAAGAGTCATGAAGGTATTTTTGGGATATTCTACCAAAAGAAAGGCCTATAAGTGTTTCAATAAAAGGACTAACAAGATGGTTAAAAGTGTAAATGTGAAGGTATATGAATATCTAGAGATATCTGATGAATACAACAAGAAAGAATAAGAGAATGTCCAAGTGATTGTGTATGTGCAACCTAAAGTGAAAGAAAATATTGAACAGAACAGTGAGGAAGAAGTGGTTCAATTGGTGGAAAAAGAAGAAGAAGAACCTAGACCTAGACCTGTTATTCCAAGGTATGTAAAGTTGAATCATTTTTCTGATTAGTTCATTGGTGATAAAGATGTTGTAGTGCAAACAAGAAGGACAATCCAAGAAAGTACATGTCTGATATCAAAGTTTGAGCCTAAAACTATGAAGGAAGCTTTGAAGAATGACGATTGGATAAAATCCATGGAAGAGGAGCTTGATCAGATTGAGAAGAATGAAACATTGAAACTTGTTCCTAGACCAACATACAAGAATGTGATTGGTACAAATTGGGTTTTTCAGGAACAAACTAAATGAAGATGGAGAAGTGGTTCAAAATAAGGCAAGACTTGTGTGTCAGGGTTATATACAAGAGGAAGTACTAGACTATGGAGAGACATTTTATCCTATGGAAAGACTTGAAGGGGTAAAAATGTTACTTTCTTATGTTTCCTATAAGAAATTTAAGGTTTTCCAAATGGATGTTAAATTTGTATTTCTAAATGGGATCCTTGAAGAAGAAGTTTACATAGAGAAACAAGATGGGTTTGCACTGATAGAGAACAAGGACATGGTGTGCAAGTTACAAAAGGCATTGTATGGATTGGAACAAGCACCTAGAGCATGGTATACAAGGATAAACTCTTATCTTATTAAGGTTAATTTCATAAGAACAAGTGAAGATAGTAATGTGTACTTGAAGGTTGAAGGTGATAAGATACTGTTAGCTGAAGTATTTTTGGATGACATAATTTTTGGAGGAAATGATGAGATGATCTTGGAGTTTTCAGAAGAGATGAAGAAAGAGTTTGATATGTCAATGATAGAATAAATTAAGTTCTTTATTGGATTGTAGATTTCACAATTCAAGAATGGTATCTATATCAGTTTGTACAAGTACATAAAGGAAATATTGAAGACCTTTGGAATGGAATATTCCAATCTAGTTGGAACCCCCATGGTGAAAGGATGAAAGCTATCTAAGGACAATGATTCAAGTGTTGTGGATGAAACTCTATACAGATCCATGATTGGTAAGTTTCATTATGTTGTTCATAGTAGACCAGATATTGCATACGCAGTTGGAATAGTGGCCAAATTTCAAGCTAATCCTAAGGAATATCACATGATAGCAATGAAGAGGATTTTCAGGTACTTGAAAGGGACATAAGACTATGGTATTTGGTATGCTCACAAAGGTGATTTCTCTTTGAGTATTTTTACTAATGCAGATTGGGCAGGAAACATTGATGACATAAAGAGTACAAGTGGAGGAGTGTTCTTTCTAGAAGGAATAATTGTGTCATAGACAAGTATGAAGCAAAATTGCATCTCCCAATCTATTGCAGAAGCTAAGTATGTAGCAACAGCTATCAATTGTACACAAATTACATTGATGAAGTAGATCCTAGAAGGTATCAAAGAGAGGGTAATTGAACATGTGACTATCTACTGTGATAATACAAGTACAATCAATATTTCAAAGAATCTAGTAATGCATTCCAAGACTAAACACATTGCAATAAAGTATAATTTCTTAAGAGAGCAAGTGTGGGAAAAGGTAGTCAAGTTAGAAGATGTGCCAACCAAGGAGCAGCTAGAGGAAATATTTACTAAGCCACTACTCAAAGATAATTTTGTGTATCTGAGATGTAAGTTAGGGGTTATACCCCTATCTTAATGACACTAAGATGTTGTTATAAGCATCAATCCAGTGGACTCATTGAATATCTTTCACTATTCAATTAGTGTTAAAAGGGACTACTCCTTAGGGGGAGTAGTTAGAGGCAAAGGAAGATGTTGCAGTAGTAGGTGACCTATGTGGTGTATTTGACATTTTTTTCAAAGGGCGAGAAGATCAGAAGAAGAGTTTAAAGGAGAAGACCAGGAAGGGAGAAGACAAGATGTTTGGTGCATCAATTAAGGGGGAGAAAGTGTTATCAGATCAATGTGGTATTTCTATCAATGCCAAAGGGGGAGATTATTGACATAAATTATGCTGATATTTTTGAGTGTTTCTTGGTATAGGTTTGATGAAAGGAATATTAATTATTGTGTTTTTGTTGATGTCAACTTGATGTTGTATTTGTTGAGAGTGTTCTTGATGTGCTGCTAAGTATTTGTGCAGATGAATTATGTATTGCAGTAGGAATTGGAGTGTGTGATCATGGTTGGAGACTCATGGATATCTCTAGATGCATTATTTATGTTTGTGTATGCTAGAAACATACATTGAGCAAGTTATGATTGATTATAGAGCAACAAGGTAGATATAAGAATAGACAGTGACAAACAGTGAATGATTTGATTATTTTATCAAATCCGTATGGATCCAAGTGTTTTGGTCATGATATGGTTATCTTGACTAGGACATGTTATTGATACTATGATCCCTAAAGGATTGGAGTACCACAAGGCATCATTTCAGTTGACAAAAGATCGTTCTGTGCATGATAGTAAAATGTTTGAACCAGTTTGAGCAATTGGTGTTAGATCGGTGTGCGGTGATGATGTGATCAGTTATAGTGGATGTTTTCTTGATATAGGTATCAAGATGATATGGCATAATATATTTGTAATGATTATTTTCTATTGCATTTCTTGAGGTGATCATATTTAATCAAGTTTTGGAAGCATGTTGAAGAAGTCAAAAAGGTTTGACTATTCTTGATTCAGATCGAGTGTGCAATGGATTTGAAGGCCAACACAGACTTGAAATTGTAATTAATAATTGGTAACACATTTTAGGGTTAAAGGATCAAGCGAGAAAGATTGCAATATGTTTTTTAAGGTGGTTAAATTCCCTAATGGACATGTAATGTATATATAAATATATAAATCAATGTTTTATGCAAGTGTAGATCGTGGATGCCAAGGTGCAGTCGAGTGGAGAGAGAAGATTGTATGAAAGAATTAGAAGTATTGTGCTTAATTGGATCTGAACAAGTAGAGGAGGCATGATATACCCATATCATTGTACTTGTTAAATCCTAATAGGTTATCAAGAAAATCCCTTAATCAGGTAGACCCTAAATGGTCTTGATCAGTAAATCCTTTAAGCAAGTGACTATTTAACTAGGGTTTAAATCCTTTAACAAGGTTACTCCTAACAAGGTAAAGATCCTAACAGGGCTAGAGGTAAATCCCTCAAGAAAGTTACTCCTAACAAACTCTGCTCCTAACCGGGCATCATTATAAGCTCCTAAGAGGGCTAGGCCTTTAACAAGGTGCATTTCAGAAGAGCACAAATAATTGTGGGTATTAATTTCCACCATGGTTTTTCCCTCTAACCAAGGTTTTCCATGATACAAATACTAGAGTTCTTGTGTTGCATGTTTGGATGGTTTCACTTGTTTCATTGTTTATTATTGCATAAGGTTTAAAGTTGGTAAATGTTGTTAATGTGTTGAATGAATTGATGAAAATTTTCTAATCTAATAGATTACTGATTCACCCCCCTTCTCAGTAATCTTGTACCTTATATTATTAACAACTTCTTATCCCCTTGAGAACAATAATTACCAAATGAATATTTAAATTAACTACTCCCCCTGAGTAGTAGCCTCCTCATATCAATATGTATCATAAGATTAGACTGTTAATCCCATATATTGATGCACATCTATTCATCTTTAGTTATGATTAGGAGGGGCAATCACCCCAAGCTTTCCTATGATGTATTCAAAAGTATCCTTAGAAAATGGATTTGTGAAGCTATCATTAACCTATTCCTTCATAGGAATATATTATAATCTCACTTCCTTTTCATTTATCTTCTCTCTCAAAAAATGAAACTTGATTGATATATGCTTTATCCTTCAATGTTGCATAAGATTCTTAGAAATGTTGATAGCACTTGAATTATCACATTATATAACAATAGGCTTATAAAAAAAATCCGGTATTAGATAACATCTGCTTCATCCACACTACTTGTGTACAATTAATAGTAGCATCAATGTACTCTACCTCTATAGTAGATAAGGAGATGGATTTTTGCTTCTTACTCATCCAAAAAACCAATCTCTACCCAAAAAAGATATGCCACCACTTGTAATTTTCCTATCATCAACATCACCAACCCAATCAAAATCTGTATATGTGCACAAAGTGAAATCATCTCTTTTAGGATACCATATCCCGAAGTCTTTTGTCCCTTTTAGATATCTAAATTGTTAGTAATAACTGAGATGGGGGGGGTAAATCAGTGGCTTCAAAAACTTATCCTTAAACTTAACCACAAATCAATAAATCTCAAATTATTAAGTCCCTACAAGATGCATGCCATGAAATACTAATAATGATTTAACTGTCGATCGGTTTCCCTTTTCTGACCTCGTTCTCCTTGATTACCGATAAGCAGTAAAAACTATTTACCGACACTCAGTAAATATGCAGAGTATACCGATCAATCCAAAAATGCATATGTGAAATGTAAAAAAGTAAAGTAATAAACCATAAACACATAACACATGGATTTTAACATGGAAACCCTATTGAGGGAAAAAACCACTGGGACCGGTACCCCAAATTTTCACTCTTCTAAAGTGAGCCTTGTTAGGAGCCAACCTTGTTAAAGGTTACAAACACACTCTTAGGTGTGACCTTGTTAGAGGATTTTATACATAGAGGTTGTCACTTAGTATCGGGCATCTATTTACTACCATCCTTGAATCAGCCTCCTTCTTAGACTGTCAATAGGCTTTAGGAAAATCTTTCTACCATCCTTGAATCAGCCTTCTTCTTAGACTATCAATAGGTATCTGGAAAGTCCAATGCTACTTTCATGAATCAACCTTTTTGGCACTCCTTGGGATGTACCTCAATATATAGAAGACTGTTAAGTCCTACTCTGTTAAGAGACTTGACGCTTCAATGGTTAAACTGAAACATAATGACTTGTTTCTAATGCAAATTGAATTGCAGATTTTCATATCTATTTAAGTACATTACCTCTCCGATCAATGTATCAATTCAATTCTTTGTGCTCCACACTTTCTACTCTGTGATGTTGTGCTTCACTGTTCGTAGGTGTCTACAGAATTCTTTAGCTCTCCTTCAGCTTGATTGATCAGGACTGTATGAAGTTATCCTTCATCAGTTTCTCTTCAGCATCCTCTTATTATTCATCCCCTTCCATGTGAATCAGAAATGAATTAAGCTTATCTCTTATATAGACATGATATTTACCATTTCTTGATTCTTGGCGTGAAAAACAATCCAGCCAATCTGATTTAAAGCTTAACTCCTGATTTATCTTGTAGTCATCTTTTTGCCAACTGTACAAATCTTCTTTAAATCAATCACTTAACTCTGGTCAAATAAAATAATGAAAACAACCAGTTAACTCTTTCTTTAGCTCTTGCCAGCTAGATATTTTGTCATTGTCTGAACTCTCTATTCTGTCGGTCAACTCTATAGTTAGTCATCGGTGACAACTGCTAGTTCCATTGGTGTGACTCCAGTCAGCTTTGGGATCTCCGTCCGTTGGGCATCATTGGATTTTACTCGTCGAGCAAATTTGTTCTTAGCTCATCGGGCATCCTGTGATTTTGCTTCGTCGGGCAACACTGTCTTCTACTCGTCGGGTATCACTGTGACTTTGGTTCTTTTCCTTTACCGATGGTGTGCACTCCGTCGGTGTTATCTGTCACTTAGTGAATACTTGACTTTTATGCATTGCTGAAAGCATAATCTTTGTTCCATTAATTCTCTCAAGTCTTTGGCATTATATACATGACCGTACAGATGATATCAAGTTGACATCAATGACAATACAAACCATTAACTGATTTAATGTCTTGCATTATCTTCAACTTAACATTATCAAACATTCAATCAATTACATGTCATCAATCTCTCCCTTTGGCATTGATGGCAACAAACTTATATTATCGTACTATACTATTTCTAATACAATATGAAATACAATTGTTGAGATTCATCAAACTACCAATCTTTGTTTGATAATTGATAAAAATGTCTGACCACCGGTAAGCTCTGTTTTAGCTTAGATTTGATTCTTGTAGCTCTCTGTGTTTCTTGTTCTGATGTGTTGCGTCCTTTCCTTGTGTTAATATCTCTCTTTTGACTATTCTTCTTCTTTGATGTTTCTGTCTCTTGTCAGCAACTCTCCCTATGGATATGATCTCTCCATGTTGGAGTAATCTGATAATGGATAATCTTTCTTCTTTTTCTAAAGACTGTGATAATATGGAAACTTTCTCTCCCTTTGACAACAATGCCAAAAAAATAACTCATAGATATCTGACATTAATGTAAAGTGATCTTTTCTCTCCATCCATAATATATTCCTTGAATTTCCCTTATCCATCAACAATACAATAATATGTCTTGGTGCTCGGTTTTGATATATACCTTTCTGTATATAGATGTAGCTTTGAAGTTCATCTTTTTGCTTGCATCAACATGAATGATATTCTAATAATATATAGGTTGATGCAGCCTTCAGTCTTTTAATGACTGGTAGACAAGGGCTTGACCCCTAGTCTCTTTCTTAGGTACTCAAACGTATCCTTGGGCAGTGGCTTGGTGAAGATATCAGCTAATTGTTCTTTTGATTGCACATACTCAAGTATCACCTCTTTTTCTTAAACTTGTTCTCTTAAATAATGATACTTGATTGCAATGTGTTTAGTCTTGGAATGCATGACTTGATTCTTGGAAATTTTTATTGCACTGGTGTTATCATAATAGATAATCACTAGTTCTGAGATCTTCATATGTATACCTTCCAGCAACTGTTTGATTCATGCAATATTTGAGTAGTTTGCAGCAGCAGCAACATATTCTACTTCTGCAATAGATTGAGAGATGCATCCTTGCTTCTTGCTAATCCATGTGACAAGTCTGTCACCCATAAAGGATGCTCCTCCAGTTGTGCTCTTCCGGTTATCAAGATTTCCAGCCCAATCAGCGTCAGTAAACACCTTAAGTTCAAATTTTCCTTATCTTCTATACTATAAGCCAAATTCCTTAGTATTCTTCAGATATCTTAGGATTCTTTTCACAACAGTCATATGTGATTCCCCGGGGTTAGCAGAAAATCTAGCAACAATTCCTACTGCATGTGCAATATCCCGAAGTCCTTGTCCCTTTTAGATATCTAAATATCCTCGTCATAGCTACATCATGACTCTTCTTTGGAATGTAAAATAAAAATAATAATTATGAAACTCTATAGGATGCTTCATTGTTCTTCTTTCTCCTCTTTAATATTTCTCTTTGTTGACAATTGCACTAATATGTTAAAAAAGCAAGGGCAAAATTTGGCATAACAATGGCGAGGATACTAGAATCATAATCAGCCGAAAAAGGTAAAAGAAAGCCCAATATAGGAATTCAATTAAAAAATTGAACAGTCATAATAAATAAATAAATAAACAAGATGGAAAAGAAAAGCCAACAGTTAATAATAAAAGCGAGATAATTAAACCAATTTGCAAATTCCCTCCAAAAACCCAAAGGGAATTTCAATTATTATGTTTAAATGTAAAATTAAAGATAAGGAACACAAATAAATCAGATTTATTTATGCCTGAAGGGGACATTAGGACATAGGGGGAATTAAATGATTAATTCCCCATGACCAACATTAGGAAATTAATTAAATAATTATCCAAATTATTTAATTAAACAAAAGCCAAAATGACAAAAGGTAACAAAGTGATCGAAATAAATGACAAGACAAAAGATAACTCAAAATGATTCAGAATAATATAAAATGACTTAAAATGATCTGAAATTGATCAAACGTGGCCAAAATATACCAATGGTATAAAATATAACTAAAAAGGGGAGCTAGGGGCATTGAACATTTTAGGTGTCTACAATAACCATTAAAGGAACACATATCAATATGATAATTTGATTCCATTTCCCTATTTATTCTCTGAAAGAAAATTCATTAAAAACTCATATTTCAATTTTTTTTATAGAATTTAGTTTATTTAAAATTTCTATTTTTTGCCCTCATGCTAGTTTAAAATAGGTAATAAAGGGTAGTTGAATTTAAGTTGAGATTATAAGAAACCCTCAAGTTGCATGAGGATTTAATTTGCATAAATTCACCAATTTTGAAAGGCAATCATTAATAGTGAAGTTGGTTTACCAATCAAGGTCTTGTAAAGCCTAAGGAGTAGGGAATTGTAACCATCTTGGTTAATTATGTTCGTTGGCCAAATCCTTTGTTGAACCTGATCATAAAATTTGGCATATTTTTAGGGTTTAATAATTTGTAGATTTGAAAACCAACATGCCGAGTTTGTTGCATGCATAACAATAACCATTGAAATATTAAACATTCATTATTACACTCATGAAACCATTTCTCATCATCCTAATTTTGCACTCATTAGTATTATGTCCAAATTTATTGCAAGCATACCATTTACCATTACATGGCTAAGATTTGATTTAGCTTCTACACTCACTAGCTCTATGTCCAAACTTGTTCCATGAAAAACAATGACCATTGAAGGATTGAGAGTACTTGGTTTGATTAAGAGCACAACTCTTGAAATTATTCTTATTATAAAATGGAGTAAAACCTTTTTTATCCTCATTTTTCTTCTTAGATCCATCCTTGACCTTTGCCTTTCCTTTGTCATCTTTGATAGGAGTTTTAGAACTCTCTCCTTTATAAAAGTTAAGACCACCTTTTCCCTTAAATGGATATTGAAAGCCTAGCATTTCATCAAGAAAATCACTGCCACTTTTGAGTTTCAATCCCTTGTCATTTGTTTTCTTTTGTATCCTTAAACTCCTTCCTTACGGTAACAACTTCTTCTTCAAGCTTAGTGCATTCACTAGATTTTTCACGTGGCTTGGTTTCCAGGCTATAAAAATATTCTTTCGTTCTTTAACTTGATTCCTCAAATGAGATATGTTATCTTCATCCTTGATAAGATTTTCCTGATATTCTTTCCATAGAGTTATGGAATCTTCTAGATCATCAATGTAAAGTCTATGTTCTTCTTGAAGATCCACTATTCTATTAAGATCTCGTCTTTTAGGTTCTATGTCTTCCAAATCTTTCTTAGACTCAAACATTGTATTCAAATACAAGATCTACCTCATTTGTTAGGCTCTTACTTTAGGAACCTTTCTATGACATTAATTGTTGAACAATCTGGATCCTAATATCCAGAGTGTGGGGTGAATTAGCATATATTAAACTTAACCAATTATTCTCCTTTAAATATCATTTAACAAATTTTCAAACGTAAATAATAAGAACATAACATGCAACACACAAAAACACAAAGATTTTTATGTGGAAAACCCAATGTAGAAAAAACCACGATGAGATCCAACTCACTATATGAAGAATTGCTTGTTGGAGATTTGATTCTGAGTAGTTGATTGATTGTATGTTTGTCATTGATGACAACATATAATACACAGTAGTAACTCTGTATGCACTTATCCAAATGATGATATGAAGACTTGTGTGGATAGATACATGTTGTTGACATGTTTATTATGTTATGTTCATACACGCAGACCTAGATATGATGTTTCAGTAAATTTATGTAATTCTGTTATTGGCAGTTACAGTTCTAGAAGTGTAACAGTTTAGGGCCGACGTATATCACATGTTTCTTGAGTTGCGCCTATCTTCTGTATATGTGTGTGTATATTCATGTTTAGTTATGAGCTAATGATATTAATCCAAAGGCACCAAACATGTTTCAAGAAGATTACAAGGTTAGAGTAAAATTGGTGAGGCCGACTTAGTGAAGCGTCACATCTATTTGGTTTATACTTGCGCGGTTGTAATTATGCTTGCGTTCTTAGTAGAGCCGAAAAGAATGTAATGAAGAGTTGTCTTATAGGTCCCATGATCTTATACTATGAGGAAGATACTTATAACAAGTCAAAGGTGACATGCTAAGTGTGAATGATACGAAAAGATAAGAAAGATGTACAGAGAAGATTATCAGAGTTGGTTCATTCATCAAGAGTCTATGTGAAGAAGAAGTGAAAGATTGCAATACACTGGAACTGATCAAGACAGCAGGTCTACTCTACAGTTCATCATTAGATATAGTGCATATCTTTTATACAGAAGGTTGTAGCCTTCACCATAAAGCAGTGAGCTTTTGGATAGTGAGTCCACCACCCCTAACAGGGTTACTTATAAAAGACTCCTAACAGGGTCTGACCCTTAACCAGGTCACTATACTTATTGCTTTGTAATGTTCAACTCCTAATAGGGTTGAAATATCTTCTAACAGGGATTACTAAAAACAAGTATAGTTTATTATGGGTGCTAATTCCCACCAGGGTTTTTACCATTTGGTTTCCCCATAATCAAATTGTGTGTTGAGTACTGTGTCATCTGATTAAGAATTTACTTTATTGTATTCTAAAGTTAAAGAAGTAAAAATAACTAAAGTTACTGATAATTGATTCACCCCCCCCTCTCAATTATCATTTAAGACTATTCTAACAATTGGTATCAGAGCCAAGTGCCTTGGAGAAGAAGCCTAATAGCTTAAGGTAGATCAGATGTCTTACTTCAGAAAAGAAAGCCCTAAGTTCGATGGAGAACATTATTTGGATTGGAAAAACAAAATGATAACACATTTACAGTGTATTGGCTTTGAGATCTTTGAAATTACGACACAAGAGGTTGTAATTCCATCTCTGAAAGACCTTGCAAAGGATGATGCTACTAACAAACAAAAGGATATATTCACACATAATGAAATTGCCAAAGAAGCCCTAATCAGTGCCTTATCTGACAGTGAATTTTCTGAAATCAAGAAAATTGATAGAGCATATACCATATGGAAGTATTTAGAAGACATGTTTGAAGGAGATGTTCAAGAAAAGAATGC
>MU224945.1:1244637-1261880 GCA_018584345.1 Thuja plicata
GCAGCACTGAATTGTTCAACTATGGTTTGGATCAAGTAGATGGTTAAAGAATTTGGCATTCAGGTTGATTATCCTATTGTTATTCATTGTGATAATACTAGCACTATCAACATGTCTAAGAACCCTGTGATGCATGCAAACACATAGAGATCAAGTACCATTTCTTAAGAGAAAAGGTTGCAGACAAAGAAGTTAAATTGGACTATGTGAACACTAAAGAACAGTTGGCAGATATTTTCATAAAGCCCTTATCAAAGGATACTTTTGAGTATCTCAGGGAGAAGTTGGGAGTAATTCCCTCTCCTAAGTCTGTTTAGAAGAAGCAGCAAAGACATCAGTCATTAAGTGACTGATGAATGGTCAACTACTCTACTTCTGGAGTAGTACCTGTGCCTAAAGAACTATGGCGCCCTTTGCCATTGATGTCAAAGGGGGAGTATATAGTAAGGAGGAGTATGTACTAAGGGGGAGCATATATTATAGGGGAGTATATAGATGGAAATAAAACATAGACAGAGGAACTGCATCAGTTTAGAGAAATCTTTGATGAGGATATTGAGAAGATTGTAAAAGAAAAAGGACACCATGAACAGAGGATGTTTTTGATATCATATGTTGCCATCAATGTCAAAGGGGGAGATTGTTGGAGATTAGATTCTGAGTAGTTGATTGATTATATGTTTGTCATTGATGACGACATATAATACATAGTAGTAACTCTGTATGCACTTATCCAAATGATGATATGAAGACTTGCATGGATAGATACATGTTGTTGACATGTTTATTATGTTACGTTCATACACACAGACCCAGATATGATGTTTCAGTAAAGTTATGTAATTCTGTTATTGGCAGTTACAGTTTTGGAAGTGTAACGGTTTAGGGCCGACGTATATCACATGTTTCTTGAGTTGCACCTATCTTCTGTATATGCGTGTGTATATTCATGTTTAGTTATGAGCTGATGATATTAATCCAAAGGTGCCAAATGTGTTTCAAGAAGATTACAAGGTTAGAGTAAAAATGGTGAGGCCAACTTAGTGAAGCACTGCGTCTATTTGGTTTATACTTGCGCGGTTGTAATTATGCTTGCATGCTTAGTAGAGCCGACAAGAATGTAATGAAGAGTTATCTTATAGGTCCCACGATCTTATACTATGAGGAAGATACTTATAACAAGTCAAAGGTGACACGCTAAGTGTGAATGATACGAAAAGATAAGAAAGATGTACAGAGCAGATCATCAGAGTTGGTTCATTCATCAAGAGTCTATGTGAAGAAGAAGTGAAAGATTGCAATACACTGGAACTGATCAAGACAACAGGTCTACTCTACAGTTCATCATCAGATATAATGCATATCTATTATACAGAAGGTTGTAGCCTTCACCATCAAGCAGTGAGCTTTTGGACAGTGAATCCACCACCCCTAACAGGGTTACTTATAAAAGACTCCTAACAGGGTCTGACCCTTAAACAGGTCACTATACTTATTGCATTGTAATGTACAACTCCTAACAGGGTTGAAATATCTTCTAACAGGGATTACTACAAACAAGTATAGTTTATTATGGGTGCTAATTCCCACCGGGGTTTTTACCATTTGGTTTCCCTGTAATCAAATTGTGTGTTGAGTATTGTGTTATCTGATTAAGCATTTACTTTTTTATATTCTAAAGTTAAAGAAGTAAAAAGAACTGAAGTTACTGATAACTGATTCAGCCCCCCCTCTCAGTTATCCTTTAAGAGTATTCTAACATTGCTTATAAAAATGTTTTATGCTCAAGGCCAAGGAAGCTCACTACAACTGATTTGACTTATAGGCTAAGGCACACAACCTTAGGAAAATATACAAGGGACTTGTAGATTGAAGATAAATCCTTCAGAACAAGATACAAAATGATATGATTGCAAAGAAGTATATTTGATGAGTTGTGGTATAAAAGGCATCCTCTAAAATGTTGATTATAGGTATTTTCTTTATACATCAGAAACTGACTTCATCATTATGTTTCACAATATTCACAGATCTTCTACACTTATGAACCTTCACACTTAATTCATACACCATACACATTCACATTCACATATCAAATTCATTACTTTACACAAAAATATTTGAACCTATATACATCTCTGCGATAAATAATTACATCATTTAAATTGTCCTAATTAGATGAAACATGTAGCACACAATATGTTGGCGAAAAACTCCATCTCCAATGACTTTCTGATGGAAATCAAAATATGTACACCATCAAACTATGTCAACACATCATCTACGAACTCCCAAAACTTTTCCTTTATCATCACACACAACCGTATTGTCTGAAACTACTTCTAGGTTGGTTATGGACTATAGAACCAATAATGCAATTCAACAGAACAAGCTTAAATCATCATGCAAACAACCAAAACACCTGTGATTCTTAGTATATCCTCATTTGACAAAGGAATGCAATATATTTTATCGGTGGACACCCTGTCTTTGCACATACATACTCAAGAATTCACCACTTCTCTTATGGTAGGTTCTAGCACTTGAAGCTTGAAATATATCTTCCATGAATATCCACAAACCACATATTAGAATTGCAAGACACAATGTCACAATGTGGAGCAATGCATACCAAATTATAGATACACTTTTAGTCACTCTATCACTGGAACAGTCATACTTAACTAAATTCTAATAGAAGCACTTGGACATAACCTTAATGTTCTAGAATATACTTCAAATATCTTGATAATACATATCTAAACAAGTTTGACATCGATGACAATATTATACAATATATGCATATTGCCAACATTAACTTTAGTGCCAATACCTTGAATAATCCCATGAACAAATGATGAACTGATCAATGGATTCAAAACAATTTTCGTCAATGTGAGGAGAAGTAGCATTACTAAGATCTTAAACTTTTAATTTTACAATAGTTGAAAGCTCTTTCTTATTAAGATATGTATCATAATCAATATCGTGTTCATTATGATTAGCGTGCTTTGATCCAATAGGGATCTTTTAAATGATGAATGAGAAGCCATAATGATAATTAAATGAACATTTCTTCTTAAAGAGAGATTATAATGACGATGAGACTTTGGCATAAGCACAACAAATAAAAACTCTTAAGAATAAGAAGTGTTAAACTAAGGAGAAAAGAGGCTAATTTAAACCTAGATAAAAACACATATCTCAAATTATTTGAATGTAAAAAAAGAAGATAAATCATATATAATGGTAAGACTGGATGGATTCACCAACAAGAGGGAATTAAATAATTCTGAAATAAGAATCTATGTTAATTACATAAGTAAATCAATGAATAAAGTAATCCACTTAGATACTGAACTGGGACAAAACTATGCACTAAAATAAATGTTTAGAAATGAGATCAGTTAAATAATAGTATCAATTGAATGATTAAAGATAATCATAACAAATGATTAAAATGATTTGTCAGTATGTAGTAAAATTAAGATTAAATTAATGAACATAATGAAATCTTGAAAACCCCTCTTTAACAATTTACTATCTAACTATTAAATTTAGATAATAAATATAAACAAAAGTTTAAAACATTTTTAAAAAATCAATATATTTGCAAAAAAAAAAAAAAAATGTAAGAGAAAAGGATTTGAAATGTTTTTATTTTTTATTTTTTATTTTTATTGGGACAAGATTCATAGGGAATACAATCCCCAACCACATGCCAGTGGGGCTTTTATCCACTACAAGATACTATTGTTCAGTTTAAAAGACAATATAGGGCCCACATTAAAGAATCTTAATAAAGCAAAATAATAATCAAAATGTTGACTTTTCTTTTAATGTAAAGAATCAATCATCACATAATTTGCACGGTAGCAAAATTGCAATTAGATGACAATTAGGAAAGTAACGTGTCTAGATATTTTCCCCCTTTTGCATAAGCCCCTCAATGCCAATATTTAAATACACATTCAAAATATTTTCCCCTACAAACATTTGTACGAGTGGTGTTTTTTGCAAATCATTTTTTTGGAGCTTACTTGTCTGGTTTGGAGTTCTAAACGGAGAAATATAATTTCCAAAGTTTAATTTATGTTAATGGAATGAAACGTTTGTAAATTTAATACACATTAATGATTGATAGGTATGTTTTCATGCAATTTGAAATTAAATTGATTGAAAAATGTATTTTTAAGAATTTAATTGATATTTGATTTGGAAATTATTTTATATATTAAATTTTTAACTATATTTTTGTTTAGTGTTTTGTTCTACACCAAGTTTCTAAATTTTAGTTTACTTTGTAAGTATAAATTTATATGTTATATATAGATATAATCTTATTCAATATATTCTTCAATTTTTTGTTTTACAAGATTTGCTTGTGTTCATTTTATCTCCTTCTTTATTTTAGAATAGAAACCTATCATTGTGTTTCTAGGGAATATATTCTCTTATGTTAAATGTGTATACAAGATTAAAAACAAGAAGTAAATGCTCTATAAGATGTTTACAATTCTATTGCTCTTTTTGTATCATATATAAATGTTTCAATATTCATTAATCATTTTATGTTCTAGAATGAGATTAAGGGCACTCGAGGATGATCAGTGGATGATAATGAATAGGTATAAATAATAACACAGCATAACATTTGGCAAAACATGTACACAATTAGTTCAAGATGGGAAAGTATAGGGTAATAGTCAACTAAATTTTGAATTTGATTTTTGACAAGGTAGGGATCAACTGTACAAACATGAGGTCAACCCCATGAGTACAAAAATAATGTTGGGTGGGAAAACAATCAAATCTAGGTGGATAATGAATATATTAGAATAGATGTATAGAGAAGTGCAATAAATATAATGACTAAGTGAATGATATCAAAGAAAGCCCATATAAAGCAATGGCCTCTATAGGATATCATTGTGTAGGTTCTTACATTGGCACACACTCTCCATGGAGCCTATAAAATAAAATAAAGTACAAATAAGTTTTTGTTTCATGAATGAAAAAAAGGTACAAAATGAGCTTGCTTAGCCATCTACGGATTAGGTAAATAGGAAGTGAGTAAATTTAGGGAATTCTTATTATTCATAGTGTAAGAATATTGTTGTAGTGAGTTCTTCACAATACTCTGTGGCTTTCTCTCCACCATATTCATTTTTTGTCCAAAATAACTTATAGCCACAATAGATCTCTTTCCTTTAATTATTTTTTAATTTTATGACATTCATAGGGTAGTTATAGAAAAAAATGAATCTATAGTTAGGACATGTCATTTGGTTATGCCATGTTAGCCTTCACCCAATAATATGAATGCAATAAATTTGTAATGCTTTAATATTTTAATGTCAAGCATGTTGTTTGTCCTTGCCATTTAGTAGAGTAATTATTATGCACTAAGTATAGATTCTACTAGGGACAAGGCCTAACTATTGTTCTATTATTTGATTTTGTCTAAGTGTCTCTATGATGGGTATCTCATAATGTGCTCTTAAGAGTTCAATCCAAAGTGAAGAATATATTTCCGTTGAAATAAAGTGAACCATCTAATCTCTGCAACAATGAGTCTCATTTAATGGCTCATGGAACACGGGGATACTCATTGATATTTCTTGGCTAGAATAAAGTTTGACAATCAAATTTTGATGTCCAAAACCTTGCTCCTTAACATTCCAAAGATACCCAGGCTATACATTATATATTGAACAAGATTCTTGGCCTATTCATTTCAAATTCCAACTTGTACACATTATATAAAATCATGTGCAACTATCTCTATTCTTATACTACCACAACCTAGAATTCACCTACCTAGTACTGTAACCGCCCTAATTTGGTCTGCTCTGACCATAGACCCTATTTTCCCTAAGTGTGATCATACCCCTAATTATGTCAAGACAATTCTTCGATTAATTGACATAACTCATTTAAATCAAATTTAATCTCCTAAGTGATCTAATCACTAAATTAAATTAATTGCCTTAGCCAATTAAATCAAATCAAATCAATTAACTCAAAAACAAATCAAATACATGGCTAAAGTAATTAATAAAAAGGAATTAAATAAATCCTAATTACAACTCCTAATTTGCAAAAGGGAAAGTCAATTCCCTAGCCAATAAGAGTTAAGTCACTTGGATCACCTCACATGGATCACCAAAGATTCAATCTCCACCTCTCTTCCACTTTCAATCCTAACCTCTCATTCCTCAAATTCTTCTATAAATGGAATGAATTTTGAGCTCATTTGGCCCATAATTTTAGAATTAAAAAGTAAACTTATGCTGCTCATATTCTTAGATATCTTAATGCATTTTAGCTCATCTTTCTTAGAAATTGTGATAATCTCTCATTTGGAGCTTTAAAATGAACTTTTCTTGAGCATTTTAGATAAAATATTTCATTTCTAAGCATGTATATGTCACTAATTAATGCATAATCTGAGGTCACATTATAACATTCTTCAAACGCTTCTTAGATAGGAAGCAATAGATAGATTTTAGTGATTGATATGTATTCTAACTCCTATTTTTCATGTTATTTCACTAATGCAATGACTTATTGAAGTGTTGTGTTGCAGCTAACAGATACACAAAATAACACACACATTTCCTAATTTTCATTGAGAGAGGATCCAAATATTAATGGTCAAATAACTTTCATTAATTTGAAGGTACCTCAAATACCTATAAGAAGATTTAGGATGTAAAAATTATAGTTGGATCATTAAATTTTTTTAAATAAAAAATATCTAAGATCAAGTATTTTCTATAAACTGTTTTCGATTGAAATTAAAATTTAGATCATGTTTTCTATAAAGTATTTTCTATAAAGTTTTGCATGCATATCTTTTTATAATTTAGATCATATTTTATGTAAACAAGCTATTGAACTTTTTTTTTATGCAACGCACTTTTCATTTATTTTATAACCAAATAAAAGAACCCATTTACATGTGTCTGAAATTAATAATATTATATTATTATTTAATATTACTAACAATATTTTTAAATGCTAAAATTTAAATCATATCCCCTTGTGATTTTGGATCCTTTCTATTTTAAGCTTCAAACATTAATGAAACATACTTAAAACCATAGATTCTTTCCCTGAAACAGTCATTAACCTGCTCGCAGACTTTAAAGCTTTCTTAAATGAAACCACAATAGCTCAAACTAAACCTCAATAAAACCCTTTATAAACTTCCAAACGAATTTACAGGTAATTTAAATAAATCCCCAAAAAAGAATGCAATCCAATTCGCTGCTATGAGCTCTTAGGGCCCGTTTGGTTGGCTGAATTTGTGCATGCTGGAATTGCCAATTCTAGAATTGAATCCATTCTAGGTTTGTGCTATTCTCAAAATGAATTCTAAAATATGGCTGTCCTGTTTGGTTCACCTGGAAGATGACTGAGAAGATGCAAATTTTGTGTTTGGTTCCACACAACTAAAATTGGAATTGGAATTTTGTTTTTGTACACATACACATATATACACACACATATACACACATACACATATATACACACATATGTGTATACACACACATGTGTATATATACATACATACACGCACACACATGTATATACATGCACACACATGTGTATATAAACACACACGTGTGTGTATATACACACATGTATATATACACATGTACACACACATATATATATACACATGTACACACACATATATATACACATACATGTATGTATATACACATACATATGTGTATATATACATGTGTATATATATACACACATACACACATGTGTGTATACACACATATATACACACATTTGTGTATATATACACATATACACATATATACACATACACATATGTGTATATAGATATGAGTATGTATATACACATGTGTGTATATATACATGTATGTATATATATTATATATACATATATGTATATATACACATGTGTGTATATATACATACATGTATATATACTATATATACACACATGTGTATATATACATACATGTATCTATACTATATATGTACATGTGTGTATATACACTCATATGTATATATACATATATGTATATATACACACATGTATATATACACGTGTATACACACACACATATATACACATGTGTATATATACACAGATTTATATATACATTTTGATAGCAATATAATATTAACACAAAAATGGGAATGAATTTTCCTTCACAAAATAATACTCTCAATTCCAATTCCAATTTTCAATTCCAATTCCAGGTCCTGAGGGAGAATTGTGGAATGCTCAAAAAGGCCCAAAATTAGAATTCGCATAACCCTATTCCAATTTTTAATTTTGGAACCAAACAGGGAATTGAACATTTTGGGAATTCGGAAATGCCAATTCCCATTCAATTCATCTCCAAATTACCCCATCCATTTTTATTTCCTCTCTAGTACTCCATAGTACCCAAAAAGTGCTATTATCATTAGAGACCATATATAAAGAAAGAGATCCAACAAATAAAAGTAAAGACATGAAAGAAATAACCAAGAGAAATTTGAAGAAATTTTTTTCTCTAACTAACAAGAGGCTAAGAACAAAGTATGACCCCATGTATGTTGTAATGTATTTTACACACTTCATTAATCTAGTAGACAAGCCTAAATAATGTATATTGGCTACTAATTATCAAATGGAGGTAGTGAGAATTAAAATCAATAAAACAAGAGTTTAAGATGGAGTTGGATTCCTTTAGGGGCGTAGAGGCATTGGACACTTCATTCTATTGGAGTAATTTGGATATCATATTAGTCATTAATTAATCAATGATTGATTACTTGCCAATTTGTGTAGTTTGTCTTCAATTTTCCTATGAAAATCTTAGGATAATTAAATTAGAGCATGACAAGTGTCTTAATCATACACGATTCAAGACAAATTGGCCTATAATTAGTCGCTAGGAGTAATTATTCACTGATTAATTAATAATTATGTTATCAACTTGAATAGAAAATTATGAGTTTAAAGTTAATTAGGTGCATCACCAACACTTAAGATAGTATCATTTTCAAACTCTTCTTTCCGTTTTCCTCTAAAAGTTAGTAGTTTTAGGATAGGTTTAGTAGATTCCCAAGGAACTATGGCTCTTTGGAGGTCCACTTCAATATTTAGGAAACCTACAAGCCTAGGAGTTTTCACATGTATTAACATGTGGTTAAGTCAAGAGCTTAATCATGAGTGCAACTGTATTAACAACACTTACCATTTGGTTGTTTTGTGTGAGGGTGATTCTATCAAAACAAGAAGACATTTTTTGGTTGAGATTGGCTAGTTGGTTGTTTGGCTTTGTTGTCATTGTGTTGAGAGCTCTCTTCCTAAGATTGCATATGTGAAGCATGACATTTGATATGTGGTTACATACTAGAACACATGTAGGATGCATTAGAGAAGCCTGATATTTTCAAAAGTATTCATATAAACTGTATAAGTATATTATAATAATTTTATTGTTAAATCATAAATTGGGTGTGTACGTTTTAGAAGTTGAGGTTTTTCCTACAAGTATTTTTATGGTGTACCTTGTGTAATTTTGTGACATGTCTTTAATCTTTGCATTAAGATTCTCTATGAGCTTGTATTCATTCTTTTCTCTCACAAGATAATGTAAGAAATTGTTTAATTAGTTTACATATTTTCATAGGAGTTATAAAAGTTATGAAATGCAACAATTATTTGTATTAATCTTAAACTTGAAGTGTTGATAAAGTTTGTAAAACTTAACATTACATCTATTATTTACATTTTCTTCGAAGTTTCTAAACTCTCTTGGAAAAATTCATGTTGTGTATTTCCTACAAACTCTACCTATTACTTCTCATCAACATCATTGACAACTTGACACCGTTTATGTAGAATCTTGAGATACGTCATTTGCAATGGTTCCATTAAGTTTTATTTTGAGAATTAGATAATTTTTGTTGTGTATTTTATTTCATTCTAAAACAATTACATTATTACTTGTTAAACTAAAGCTTTGATTCTCTAGTTATATCTACAACTGTCTATATATATGATACTATTTTAATAACTAGTGATAGATCCCCATTCATGTCTTCATATAGAAATATGTTGAATTGTGAAATTAATTTGACATTTATTACATGTATTTAAATTTTTGTTTACATTATTTTTTATTCCAATTATTTTATAAAAAGTTTCAAAAACAATATTATTTATTATTATTGAATGATACCAGTTACCATTGATGTTATTAATGCAATGGTTAGCAGATCTCTATGTCAAGGTAGAATTTTGAAAATATACTCTCCTGTTAATATAGGCTTTTATGAAATTTTTGCGAGAAGATAAAAAAATGGATACACTTTTGTCTTTGCTAGGATGAACATGAAACTCTAGGATAAACATGAAACTCTGTATCACCGATTGTCGTTTCTGTTGGATTGTACTACTCTAAAAGGTAATAGGATATGTAAAATGGTTTAAGATGCATCCAATATTGATAGAAAGCTGTAGGATTCCATTGATTTTAGATCTGTCTAATCTGTAATAGTTTACAATATTGATAGAAAGTTGTAGGATTCCATGGATTTTAGATCTGTCCAATCTGTAATAGTTTACAATACTTACATAAATTAATAGATAACTAGTTGTTTGACTTCAATTGACGTTATAGAATTTGGATACATTAAACTTCCATTCAATGGTACAATAGATTCACAGTAGGTATAAGAGGTTTGATGCCATCATCTACTTCAACTTATTGTAGAATTGAAGTATTCGATAGAAAATTTATAAGGCTGGCTACCTTTTTGCCATTTGTTTTACCTGCTTGTCCTAAACCCTAAAAGCAATATTCTAATTGTGAAGTACCTTTCTTGACTATCGAAAGTGTGTCTGGACAATTTTGCATCCTAGAAATGAGACATACTCTATTTGCCTCTCACACTTCCACTCATAAGTTTCCAAAGCCTTTTAACAAATATATGTTCTGATCAAACTGTCTATCATGCTTGTCCTTATCCTGCTCAAACTTCTCCTTTTAGATAATATCCATTTTAAGAGCTGTAGAAAGCAATGTCGTCTAGTAAGATATGGCCTGATTCAATGCCCACATTTTATAGATAACAATGTTCTTAGATATGTGTAGAAAGTATAGACAAGACTCTTTCTTATCTCAAATATGGAGGACTTAGTTTGCAGAATCATCGTAATTTTCTGTCTAAAGTTCCAAAGGTCCCGTGCATGCCGCTTCATAGAACTTAATTCTTTTAGAGATTTGTTGACTACCATTCCCCTGTATCAAAAGGGAAAATCTCTCATTCATGGTTTCATTGTTTTTTTGAAGTAAAAGGTCGGAGCTGAAAATTATTTTTTATTATTAATTCAAAATTTTACATCTTCATTCAGTGTGGGCACTGGTAGGAAAGGATGGAGGGAAGAAAACTTTCGGTCTCGTCCAGATCTTATAAAAGATCAGAAAAGAAAGCAACTTATTATTAAGAAACTAGAAAGAACCCCCATGAACCCACATAAATTCAAGACAGAATCCCCCGAGAAAAAAAGGATAAAAGAACATGGGAAGATGATGATGCCATCGTGAGGAAGCCAAAACTCATTGTTATCTTTAGAAGAGGAGTGCAACAATATTTATGTTAAAGTATAATTTGACAAAATCGTAGATATTGAATATTATTTTTTATTACAAATTAGTATTTAAATAATATCAAATATGAGTAAAAATATGAGTTTTCTACAATTCATAATACTTATTTGTAATATTTTTGGTTTACACTGTATTAGATTTTTTGAATCAACATTTTCAATCATATTTTATGATCCATCATCTTCTTGAACCTTCTGATTGTACTTTCTATTTTTCTGATGATAGATCATAGAGTGCGATCTGAAATATTGATTCAAAAAATCTAATACAATCTAAACTAGAAAAATTGTAAATATCAATTATGATTACAATTATGTTAATGTTATAGATTAATTTAAATAAATAGATTTACATGTCTGAAAATAAAATTGTTTAATGTTTTGATATTCTTTATTAATATTAGTAAGTGTAATAATGTACTTTCCATTAACATTTTCAAATTTTGAAAACATTACTACTATAATGGATCTCCAAAATCAGTAAATGGCTTACCAAAATGTAGAATCTAATGTCTTGCATATTGAATTGATTCCATATGCAAAACTAGAAATCCCTTCTTGTATGTTTGTAATGATTGTATTAGTAAACTAAAACACACATAAGATGCATATTTTCTTGAACTAGATAAGCCTTATTTAATATTTAACAAGTGATGATAGGATTTTATATATTATATAGAGTTTTGATGTCAAATTTATTAATGTTGAAGGTTTAGAATTAAATACAAATCATATAAGAATGTTTAAAAAGGTAATCTACACTTCATTTGATTTTTTTTACTAGTTAGATTATTAAATATTGGTAAAAATCATATTAGAGTCCAAGCTCTTAATATCAATAGCCACAAAGATATATGGAGAGAGTATTATGTGAGACGAGATTGCGAATGGATAAGACAATTTAAAATACCAAGTTCAATACAAAAATTCAAAGAAATGATAGAGGAATAACATAGAAATAGAAACAATAGACAAAGAAAGGCTAATGATTAGCAAATTTCTACAAGTCACTAGTACGTTATCATTCTCTATTAAAAAATAGTTTATCATTAAATGAGGCCTCACCTAGTTCATTTTTCTTAGATTTAGCATTATCCTTTCATTAAATAGGTCAAGCTTCATCATTTTTCTCCACAACTTGAGATATAGTTCCCATAAACTTGTTGGAATAATGGAAGGGTGTGTACTGAGAGGGGAGGGGTAAATCAGTACCCTTAAAACTTTTTATCAAATAACCTTAGTACTATTTTCTTGCATTACCAACCATTGTTGCTTTACTAACTCATGCATGTAATATCATAGCATAAACATAAATGCATGTAAAAAAACATAGAAATATTCATGAAATTTAGTTACACATGACATAAGAATTGATAACACAAAAAACCCCTGTTAGAAGGTAAAAACTGCGATGGGATGAAACCCACAAAGCTTCACTATCTGCAGAATGGAAGGTGTTGGTTAAGGCTACAAGTTGTGATCACTTCTGATGATCTTAACCTGTTAGGAGTAACATGTTAGACTTGTTAAGTCTACTCGGTTAAAATATTTTAAAAACACAATGCATGTGTGCACTCGGTTAAGAGATTTACAATAAGACTGTTAAGTCCACCTTCTTGAAGGATTTATTCTATTTGCTACAATTGTTAGAGAGTAGAAAAAAATACTTATGACCTGATAGATTGCAATATTGAATTGCTAAATATAGATCCATTAAGATCACAAAATATATATGTATCACCTATTGTGATTGATAATACCTCTGTTCTGCCAGGTAGCCTTGAATCTAGTTCTTCATAATTGAATTCTTAGATTTATCTGTTCTTCTACTTGAAAACATCTGTTTGATCCATAGATGTCCTTCTGCGACTACAATCATCATGTTCTTGATTGATTACACACACACACAATGTATTGACCTAATTAGGTTTCATGCTTTTCTTGACAACTCTAATGATCAAAGGTTTACAACTTGACCTTGATCTCCTATTTTGCATGTATACAACTAATTAAACTGATTACATCCATTACTTATGCTTTACTTGATCCTCAAGAAACGGTTTTCTAGCTAAGCATAAAGCTATTTGTAAGACTAAAGTGCTTTAGCTGACGTGTATCTCAGATTCTCTTTTCTCAGGAATAAAACTGTCTCTCGGTAGATTAGTGCTCGGTATACTCTGTAGAATGTGCTCGGTGATGTCTCTATAAGATTGTGCTTAGTTTACTCTATAGACATTCTGTGCTTGGTTTACTCTGTGAGCTGTCTTCCTCGGGTTACACTCTAAACTGTCTGTCGGTATACACTGTGACCGATGGTCTAAAACTATTTCCTTGTATACTAATGACAACTTCTGATCCTTTAAGGATTATCATTCTCCCCCTTTGGCATTAGTATCAAAAACTGATATGTACAGTGTATACAACAATTGTAATTACCTTTTCAATGACTCCCCCTATGTGCATGCGTCGGTACAATTTATGTACATGTTTTTCTTGGTACATTTTACCCATTTGGTACAGTTTCCCCTTTTGGTACATTTTCCCCCTTTGTACATTCATTTTCCCCCTTTTTTGAAATTAATGAAAAAGATTTAGTACTTACAACTTGTCCAATATGTGTGAATGGGATTTCTATATGGATTCCATTAGCTTGTCCCATTTCTCCTTGAGGTGTTCAAGGGTCACGTGATCCAAATTTATTCTAGCATGCATGTCATAGATATTCTCTATTACTTGATGACATGTAACTGATTGAATGTTTGATAATTTTAAGTTGAAGATGATGCAAGACATTGAACCAGTTAATGGTTTGTATTGTCATTGATGTCAACTTGATATCATCTATATGGTCATGTACATAATGCCAACGACTTCAAAGAATCAATGGAACAAAGGTCATGCTTTCAACAATACATAAAAGTCAAGTATTCACTAAGTGACAGACAACACCGACGAAGTACACACCATCGGTAAAGACAGAGATAAATTCACAGTGATGCCTAACAAGAAGAAGATAGTGTTTCTTGATGAGCAATATCCAATGATACCTGACGGACGGAGATCCTAAAGCTAACAGAAGTTACACCGACGGAACTGGTAGTTGTCACCGACGATGAACTGCAGAATTGACCAACAGAACAGAGAGATCAGAAAATGACAAAATATCTAGCTGGTAGAGCTTAAGGATAGACTTAACTGATTATTTTATTTGTTTTATTCGACCATAGTTAATCAATTGATTTATACAGCTGGCAAGAAGATAACTATGAGATAAATCAGGAGTTGAAGCCATAAATAAAATCAGCTAGATTATTTTTCACGCCAAGAATCAAGAATCAAGAATTAAGGAATATCATGTCTATATAAGAGACAAGCATAATTCATTTCCAAAAGAAATCAAATACACAGAAGGGGAGTGAATAGGAAGAAGATGCTGAAGAGAAACTGGTGAAGAATAAACTTCATACAGTCCTGATCAATCAAGCTAAGGGAGAGCTAAAGAATTCTATAGACACCGACAAATAGAGAAGCACAACATCACAAAGTAGAAAGTGTGTAGCATAAAGGAATTGAATTGATACATTGATCATAGAGGTATTGTAGGTAAATAGATCTAAAAATATGTAATTCAAAGTTGCATTAGAAATAGGTCATTGTGTTTCATTTTAACCATTGAAGCATTAAGTCTCTTAACAGAGCAGGACTTAACAGTCTTTTATAATTGAGGTATATCCTAACAGATTACCAAAAAGGTTGATTCACGATAGTAGCATTGGTCTTACCTAAAGCCTATTGATAGTCTAAGAAGGAGGCTGATTCAAGGATGGTAGTAAGATTAGCATAAAGCCTATTGACATTCTAAGAAGAAGGCTGATTCAAGGATGGTAGTGTAGACACCAGATACTAAGTGACAACCTATGTATAAAATTCCTCTAACAAGGTTGCTCTTAATAGTGTATTTGTAACCTTTAACAGGGTTGGCTCCTAACAGGGCTCACTTCAGAAGAGTGAAAATTTGGGGTACCGATCCTAGTGGTTTTTTCCCTTAACAGGGTTTCCACGTTAAAATTCATGTGTTATGTGTGTATGGTTTATTACTTTATTGTTTTACATTTCACATATGCATTTATGAATTTATTTTTATACTCTACATATTTATTGAGCATCGATAAATAAGTTTTACTGCTTATTGGTAATCAAGGAGAATAAGGACAGACAAGGTAAACCGACAGAAAGTTAATTATTTCAAAGTATTTCAAGGCATGCATCTTGTAGGGACTTAATAATCTGAGGTGTATTGATTGGTGGATTTAAGTTTAAAGGATAAATTTTTGAGGCCACTGATTCACCCCCCCTTTCATTTATTACTAACAATTGGTATCAGAGATTGTGTGCTTAGAAGGAAGGTTTCAAGACTTAAGTAAAGATCACAAGATGAATAGACAAGATGTGCCCAAGTTGAACAAAGACAACTTTGCTTCATGGAAAAGTAGGATAAGAATCCACTTATCAGGTATTGGCAATGATATTACTCAATACTTAGATACTGAATATGTGTTGCCTATAGGACCATTAACAATAGATCAATTGAGAGTGAAGCATGAACATAATTGCATGCTTATAGAGCTTTCTTCCTCACTCTCTGATGCTGAATTTGAAGATGTCAAAGATTGAAAAAATTCAAAGACAATGTGGGATAAACTAAAGCTTGTACATGGAGGTGATACAAATGTTCTGAGAGCCAAGGCAGAAAGCCTTAGAGGAAAGTTTGATGATCTCAGAATGAAAGAAGGTGAAAACATCACACAGTACATCACAAGAATAAAAGTAGTCAATGCTATATGAGGTGTTGGAGGTACACTTGAAGAGGAGATAGTGGTAAGTAAAATCTTAAGAACCTTATTGCCTATATATGCTATTAGAGTCTCTGCTATTCAATAATTGAGAGCAGTAGCAAACAATACAGTCACTCTTGATAGCCTAATTGGTAGACTGATTTCATTTGAGATGAATAACTTTGATGATAGTGTCTTACCAAGTTTAGAGTCTGCATTTAAGTCTTCTATGAGAATAAGCAAATCTAGTTAGAGACACTCATCTAGAAGAGACAGTGAAAGTGAAAGTGAAGAAGAAGATCTAGATGAAATAGAAGCACTCATGGTGAGAATAATGAAAAGAGGAAAAGGTAAATAAAAAGGCAAGTTACCACTTGTATGTTTTAATTGTAAAGAGATTGGACACTTTGCTGCAAGATGTCCTAACAAAAGAAAAGATGACAACAGTGATAACAAATATTTTGAGAAGAAATCTGATAGAGGTGATAACAAAGATTATAGAGGTTACCGATGATTAGAAAGAAATGATACCCGAGATTACAAGGATAAAGGCAAGAAGGCAAGCTATCTAGCTGCTTGCAAAGATGAAGATACTGACACCGAACCAGATGAAAACATCGAGATTGTATTTGTAGTTGTGAAGGATGATTCAAATGAAGATGAAAGGTATGAAGAAACTGCACTCATATCTAAGATTAGTAAGAATGATATCTGGATTATAGATAGTGGCTACACTCACCATATGACCAGTG
>MU224945.1:1280502-1309975 GCA_018584345.1 Thuja plicata
ATGTTGTAAAATCAAATTCAACATTTTGCATAAGGTCTTGAAGGTCTGCAGCCAAACACATATATGGAATTGGCATTTAGGGCTTTGCATCCCACCCTAGAATCTGACACAATGTGAAATGTGTTGATAAAGTAGTGTTCAAATGTGTCTATCCCAAATGGCTCTTTCTCTAATCTTGAAATTAAATTACTTTTCCTCTAAGGGCACTTGATTCTAAACTTGGGGAGGACAATGTTTCTATATACATATGAATGTGTTTTGTAGTTTTCCACAAATCTGGTAAAATTGATCGGCCTTGTGGCTGTTGAATTCAACCAGAACACTTTTGAGATTGCTAACTTTCACATGTTGACCATCTCATGGCCAGTAGCTGACAACACACCTCCTTCTAGAAATATATCTTCTAACCACAACCTTAATGAAATCTACATCTACAAACACATTAGAGACAACTAATTTCCCCATATCAAGATTCCATGCATTTCTTAGATAAAATTTGAGATTCATCTTATGATACCAATGTTCAAAGAGGCTCCATCCAGTCTCAATCAATTTGGCATCCCTAACTCCTTCCAAGTCAACTAACAATTTATCCTCTGGCCCATCAGGACCACTTAACTGCAACAAAACTCTTTTACCATTTAGTTGCACCAACATGTCTTCATTTAACTTACCAAACAGTTCCAAAATAGCTGCATTCTTACCCATTTTCATTGTATATGTGCTAGGGTTTCAAGCTCTATAACCAAGGCTTTAGAATTCTAAAAGAAACTACTAAATTTCCACCTCTAGTAGATTTTACTTGGAATTTTGAATTCAACAATGCAAGAATTTTGAAAATTGGTTCCCTCATAATTCATATAGAGATTGAATTCAACATTCAACTGCCAACCCTAACATGTTTGTGGAGAGATGAAACAAATGGGAGGGATTAAATGACTATCTTGTGTCTCCAATTATATAGTAACTGTTGTTCACTTGTATTCTCCTTCAGCTCCTTCTGAAATATCGATATGAAAATTGAAAAAACAATCAATTCTAGAAACAACAGTTACTATACGATGGAAACTTATATTGTTAAGATATTGTATGTTCAACTTAGAAGTATCAAATAGTTAGTATGTATTCCACACACTTCCAAAATAGAAAATTCGGCCAAGAAACTTGAACATAAACACCATTGAAAGGGTATAGGTCTATGGATTATAATTTAAGTTTTGGTGTCGCTAGAATTGATAGAATAACATTTTTCTAACTTCAAATTTCTTTGGAAGTCTTGAATACCATCATTAGATTCCATCATTTTCTGTGACTATCATATCTAGACAGTCACAATATGATCTTAATTAGATTCCAACATTAATGTGACTATCATTTCCAGACAGTCACAATATGACCTTAATTAGATTCTAACATTATTAGATTCCAACATTAATGTGACTGTCATTTCCAGACAGTCACAATATGACCTTTAATTTAAGTTTTGGTGTCGCTAGAATTGATAGAATAACATTTTTCTAACTTCAAATTTCTTTGGAAGTCTTGAATACCATCATTGCTGTAACAGTCATATCCAGATAGTCACAATATGACCTTAATTAAATTCCAACATTAATATGACTATCATTTCCATCCAGTCTCAAGCAGTTTGGCATCCCTAACTCCTTCCAAGTCAACTAACAATTTATCATCTGGCCCGTCAGGACCACTTAACTGCAACAAAACTCTTTTACCATTTAGTTTCACCAACATGTCTTCATTTAACTTACCAAATAGTTCCAAAATAGCTTCCTTCTTACCCATTTTCATTGTATATGCACTAGGGTTTCAATCTCTATAACCAGGGCTTTAGAATTCTACAAGAAACTACTAAATTTCCACCTATAGTAGATTTTACTTGGAATTTTGAATTCAACAATGCAAGAATTTTGAAAATTGATTCCCTCACAATTCATAAAGAGCTTGAATTCAACATTCAACTACCAACCCTAACATATTTGTGGAGAGATAAAACAAATGGGAGAGATTAAACTACTATCTTGTGTCTCCAATTATATAGTAACTGTTGTTCACTTGTATTCTCCTTCAACTCCTTCTGAAATATCGATATGAAAATTGAAAAAACAATCAATTCCGGAAACAATAGTTACTATACGATGGAAACTTATATTGTTAAGACATTGTATGTTCAACTTAGAAGTATCAAATAGTTAGTATGTATTCCACACACTTACAAAATAGAAAAGTGGGCCAAGAAACTTGAACATAAACACCATTGAAAGGGTATAGGTCTATGGATTTTAATTTAAGTTTTGGTGTCGCTAGAATTGATAGAATAACATTTTTCTAACTTCAAATTTCTTTGGAAGTCTTGAATACCATCATTAGATTCCATAATTTTCTATGACTATCATATCCAGACAGTCACAATATGACCTTAATTAGATTCGAACATTAATGTGACTGTCATTTCTAGACAGTCACAATATGACAACCCATTGTATGAGATAGGAGGTGGAATATCACTTGGTTCTAATAATGCACATGGGAAAGATAACATGGTATTGGTTTCGAGGGATGATTCAAGACATGAGTTGGAACGTGATTTCCAACTTGAGGGTGATCCTCATTCACATCACGGGATGATTGGTTACTCTCTGGAGAGACCACTGAATATTATATATGTGGATGAAGAGGTAGACCCATAGTGCATATGGCATGTTTTGGCACTTGGGAATGTTGTTTCTTCATGTGATGCATTGGTCCTTGGGAATCAATCTTGGCTGGGTGTCCATGGTAGGGATTCTCAAAAATAAGTAATGGAGGTGGTTGGGAGTCATAGGAGTGACCCTGGAAGATATAAAGATGAAAGTTTTAGACTTAAATGCGCTACTCATCTTCTTACCACCCACCATGTGTCCCTATTGTTTCATGTGTAGGTGGATTGGAATGAGATTCTCAATAAGGATTAGAGCATTGATAAGATTGGTAGATCTAAAAGTGTTCTATGGCATGGGAAGGCCCATATGTTTAGTTGTGAGCTTGTTGATTGGTTGCAGACCAGTCATATCATTTCATGTTTCACCCTTGTACAAGAGAGTTGATAAGTTCTTCTTGGTCCAGGCAATGAGAGTTCATAGTTTCAGACTTCTTGAATGTCTTTTCCAGTTACTGCTAAGGAAATCATGAGCATTGAAATGCTTAACATTCATGCTAAGACTTGGAGACTATTGGAGCTATTACACTTATATTGCACCTTGAAGTTGGATGGGAGTGAAAAAAAAATCAGCTATTGAGGATTACCAAGGAAACAAAAGGAAGGGTACAATCAGTCCTAAATTTTTGGTTAAGTACAGTAGTATCATACCTTTCCATTTACACAAAATCAAAGCACCTATGCTACCAATTGGAGCTGCACTTGCAAGGGCACATGAAGCTATGGAAGAGGGTGTTTTTGAGGATAGCATGATAAGACATAACAACAATTCTATTATTTTGATTTATGACAGCAGTCCTATTCCTTCATCCATTGCTTATAGGGACAAGGAGGTAGAGAAATCTTACAATTTTGGCATTTGGGATTTGGGATCATCATGTCTTCAGGGATATTCTTCTGTTGTGGGGATTCCATTGGAAAATAAGAACGAGGCCTTAGTTGTGTACCCAAGGCACCTAGGGACCAAGTTAGTGCAGTATGTGGTCAAGCAAGTAAGCCAATCAGGTTTTAGACATGAGCCATAATCGTTGTCTTTGTTTTGACTCCCAAGATCAAACTATTGTTCTAGGCCTACTCCTAGTAGCCCTCTCAATCGGGTATTCAACCTCTATCTCCAAAGTCTTCCAAAACACTTGGTGAACAAACTATATTTTCAGACACCCTTTAGAAAGTTACAAAACATATCCGTGCACCCTTTCAAGAACTTTTGCACAAGAATGGTTACTGTCTTCTCTTCTCCTTATCTCCTCCTACATTCAGAGCATCATAAAGGAATATATAATACACATATGGATTCCTCCCACAAGCCACATGGTCTAACTAAAGTGGGAGGGTCCCTTACTCTTAAGAAATTAGAAAAACTACTAAATTGGTGTAATGAAATGCACAGGTACAGTCACAAAGATTTATGTTCCCCGGCCTTAGGGCCCACAAAAGTTGTAACAATAGATTTAAATATGATAAAACTCCAAACAAATGCATGATGCAATACTACTCTTTCAAGATAATCATTTTTTATGTATAAAATCATTATTTTTTATTTTTTATCATTATTTAACATTTTGCATGTTAGTTTTTCTTTGCTGATTTTTTCAGATCGGGCCTATACGTTCCAAGCATTGCTCTTCTTGGAACATCAAGAAAGACCATGTCTGACAATATCAACGCACAACAAAATAGGGAGACAATTGCTAGACTGTGGTCTAACTTAAAAAGAAAAGGTGATGGAAAATGTTATTGTCCCTGAAAAATTTGTAAGGGCTTAAAGACTCAAAGATATCTAATTATAACAACTGAGAAACATTGTAGGCAGCATGGTCACATTGAAGGGGGAAATGATTTTCATCCATTGGTATGTATTTTAATAATTTATAAAATACATATGACATGATTTTATGATGACATCATGGTCATGGTTAATATAAGGTCATCATTTTCATATAGGTCAACCACCCTGGGTTTCATATTATGGACCATGAAAATTTGGAGAACATGGATTTCCAAATGAGGGAACATGGAGGTGTGAATATAGAAGTAGAAGGTAATGATCCCATGGAAGAAGACCACGATGATGAAGAAGATCACGATGATCAAGATGATCACGATGATTAAGATGATGATGATGATGATGTTGACGCAGACCTTGATGTACCTATACTTGAGAAGGCACATGAGCCCCTATATGAAGGCTCCCAAACAAATCTTCTTTCCGTTGTATTGTTGTTGGTCAACTTGAAGGTTATGAATGGTTTATCCAATGTAGCAATGACACGTATGTTAAGGTATGCCATCTTTTTTCATTATTTTGGTCGTAATTCCCTTACAATTAACA
This sequence comes from Thuja plicata, assembly GCA_018584345.1. Taxonomy (NCBI): domain Eukaryota; kingdom Viridiplantae; phylum Streptophyta; class Pinopsida; order Cupressales; family Cupressaceae; genus Thuja; species Thuja plicata. The sequence goes on from MU224945.1 coordinate 1,285,551, forward strand.
TTAGGTGAATCGTGTAGCAATTAATATTCCATAAATTAACAAATTATATTTTTGGTCATAGGTTGATAGGTCAGTGTTTGTTACCACCATCAAACATCCTACCTCGCTCGTACCGAGAATTATCTGCCATTATGAAAGATATTGGAATGGATTATAAAATAATACATGCATGTCTGAATGATCATATTATATATCATAAACAACATGAATTTGCAACATAATGCCCTGTTTGTCATATTAGTAGATATCGATCAGATTGAATAACAAAAAAGGTGCCTCGCAAGGTTCTTCGATTTATTCCCTTTATTCCATGTCTGCAATGATTATTCAGGTGCAATAGCTTGGCACAATTTATGGATTACCATGCACGCAATAGAAGTCGAGATGACATTATGTGAATGCCTGCGGATTGTTCGACATTTAAGGAAATAGAGGAAAAATGGCCACACTTTAAAGAAGAACCTTGTAATCTCAAGCTTTCATTGGCAGCGGACGATGTCAATCCGTTTGGAGAGATGAGATCTACTTACTCGGTGTGGCCTATTTTTGTTATCAACAATAAAATTCCTCCTTGGATGTCCATAAAGAGGGAGCACACAATGTTGGCACTGATTATTCTAGGTATTTTTTCATTTAATAGTCATCTAAATTAATTTATTATAAATAATCTATCAAAATGGTCATAATAATTATGTAATGTTTTTGTTCATTCAACTAGGTAAGTACCAAGTTAAAGATATCAATGTATATATTGAGCCCCTTATTAATGAGTTGATGGTGTTATGGAATGGGGTCACTATGTATGACATCTCTAGACCAATAGGACAAAGAAAATTTAAATTCCATGCAATGCTTGTATGGACAATACATGATGCTCTTGGGCGAAATACCAATGGTGGTCAAAATTTTGGCGAGTGTTGACCGCTTAGATAAAAGGTTTGATTTGCAATTCTTCCATCTTTAGGCCATTTTTTTGGTGAAGATTCGGTCAATAATTCAACCACTAAGTAGGTTGATATGTCGACTATTGGTTTTCCTATCGAATAAGTGACAAAAAAAGTTTGACAACAGTTACAGTCGTATGTGTGACCAATGGGTCTCAAACATTCGACTATTCCTCGTCGAAAAATAGGGTAAAATTTACTAGTGCTAGTTCTTGAATCTCTCTTATTGCCCATTAATCTTGCACTCATAGTTGCATTGCATTGGGGTTTTTAATCAATTTGTGTTTGAGAGAGCACACCTACATATATTTCTTAAGAGAAAATCCAACAAGTAATAGGGTGCAATGCTTGTTTAGCTCAATCTGATGTTACTTGGAGTTTCATTGTTTTTTCTTGCTCTTTTATGGTTTTTGAAATGATTTCATGTGCTAACTCACTAATGTTTCATGTTTGAGCTTGTTTGCAACAGATTTTGAAGGCTGATATTTCCTTGTACACATTTTGGAATGCATGGTGGGACCCGCGTCCCTTTAACATTCTTTTTCTCTTCTCTTTTCTCTCAATTCCTTCAGAATTTATAGATCGACATCTGCGCTTTACACAGAGGCGTATGCTCAAAGTTGGTTCATCTTGAACCATCATTCGATGTCTGTGCTAAATCAATGTCTCTGCTTCCAGAATTGGTGTTTCCACTCTGTGTTATTTTGATTGAGATTTCCTGCAAATCCTACTTTTAATTTATCAAGTTTTTTGTGTTTTCTGCTACTTTTTGGTTATTTGGCATTCTATTTTTTTAGTAGAACTCAGTTTTACAAGCAGTTATAATGCCAATTTTTTATTAAAAAGGAACACTTGTTGATAAATCATTAAAGAATACTAACTTTTAGGGTTTTAGCAATTTGAGCATAGCTATTACTGATCAATTTGAGAGCTAAGAGAGAAAAAGAATAACTTATTTTGTTGTATTTGCTATGTTTTTCAGCCTTGTAGGTACATTAGCATCTGCGCAAATGCTGGTTCACATTTCAGAATCTTTGCAAATGCTAGTTTAGGCCAATCACCATTCAGCGTTTGCGCTTCACAGACCTGAATCTGCGCTGGTATAGCACTTTTCTATTTTTCTGTGTTTTTTGGCATGTTTTCCTGCATTCTGTCATTTTTAGACTAAAAACATAGATCAACGTCTGTGCCCTAAATCAGTGCCTGCGCTCTGTCAGAGTTTTGTTTATCATTTCTAACAACTTCTTGAGTAGTTTTTGTGCTTATCTCACTTGTCAAATGCTATTTTGTGAAACTACTAACTAGTTGTGTTGCAGCACCGCTTGCCGGAGAACATAAACTTCATAAGACTACTCACACTTGTCTTGCATGTTACCTTGATTTAAATCAACCAAAAAACTGTGCTTGTTAGCATTTAGTTTTATTTTTTAGGCACATAGACTAATTAGAGGGATCTTTTTTGTCTAATCCAAAACAAGTGTTAAGGGAGTATGCTCTCTTCCATTTTGGGAAGATCAAAAACCTAGACGCATTTGTTTTGTGTTAAACAATCAAATCTTTGGGAATGAACTAAACTTGACTTGTGTGTGTGTGGAGAAAACGATACTGGATAGGAGAGTATGCTCTTTTCCCCTTGTGGGAAAATAAAAAATCTAGACTCCTTTTTCTTGCCAATCTAATTTCTTTCAAGATAAACCTTTAGAGGGCCTTCCAAGGGATCAATCTCTAGGGAATGACCTAAGTGGGGAATGAGAGAACTTGGCTACTTCTGCCCCACTATAATAATTTTTTTTTTCTTTCAATCCAAAGAGAGAGAAGATATGAATATTTTCTACCTCTAATGCTTCCTCGTTTGTAGGGCCTTGTTACCTGAATCTTTCTAAGCCAAGACTACTCTTGATTGGGCACTTGTAAGGCCTTTATGGTCTCAATCTTGTTTACAAGAGTATAAGAGGGGTACATTCAACTTGTGTAGGGCCTAGAGGTTTGAATCTTGCATGTGAGACTACACATTTTGGGTGCTTGTAGGGCTATAAGCCTCAATTTTTCTTGTGAAACTACATGGGGTATTCATAAACGGATGAACTTACTAAACACCGGTCAAATTAGAAGCCCACCCGATCTACCTCTGAAATTATCCTAATAATTGTGCAAGGATCGATCGAAGTGGACTTTACCCGAATCGCCTGAAGATTTTACACGCAATATCCGTATTCCTAGGGGTGTTGAAAGCATGACTGTGGTATGAGAGGACTTATGAAATTCAAGCATTGGGTTTCTTTCAAAACCCACAATGTGCCTAGTCCTGGCCAAAGCCAATATCACTTTGTGTGAGGTGAAGGAATACTTAGCGTGAGAAAATATTTTGACAATCAACCAACTTTCTTAGGTAGGCTTGTGCTTGTTTAACATTGATCAAAAGTTGCACATATATCCCCCGCTCCTCAAGGTTTTTCCCTTGTTGGACTATTTTTTACATTTTAATGACCATGATTGACTCAAGGCACACTTAGCATAGTCACTGCCTTGAGATGTGATTTGAAAAACTTGTTCTTGACATTAAACAACATAAATAATATCTTTACCAACAAAAAATGACTTTCCAATTGCAAACAATTGTTCCTGTGACATGTCAAAACCAAGCATTCATAAGAAATTCAAGACCCCATTAACTCCTATGATTAGAGAACAAAAGGAAACCACTCACAAGGCTAAAAAATACAAACACATCATTGATTCTGTCCAACAGGAGATCCAAATGTGCACAACATATGACAAGATTATCTATAACAACAAGATTGTATGTTTCAGAAGAAAGTATCACATGAACAATGCCTTTGTCCATTTTGAACAATACGACTAGTAGACACATCACTATGTCTCCCGATTGCTCCTCTTCTTATGTCCCTTTAGCTTGGATTTTAGGAACCTCATCATAGTCCTCATCCTTAGGAATTGCGTAATCCAACCAACATAGCTAGCATCCAATCCAATCCAACATTATCCAATCAAAATCCAATCAAAATCCAAAATAATCTAATCCAAAATCCAATCTTAGTGTCACATCTTTTGAGTTGCGTAAGTACCTACATCTTAATCCAAATCCTTTCTAGGCTTCCTTAGCTAAGCATTGCTTAGGATAGTCCACTTTGTCCTTTTAACCTCATCACCTCGAGCAAGAGGTTGGTTTGCATTGACAAAGAATCTCATCCTTCAAAGACCATACATCTATCTTAGGTTGACACCATCATCAAATTTACATTAGGGAAGGAAACTCATAAGCCTTTGACACATCAAATCATCCTAGATCCATAGGATATCCTTTATAGCATTTAGCATCATTCCTTAATCTTGCAGCCTAGGCACCTTGCATATCATCCATAGGAAATTTCTTTAGTGTCCTACATTTTGTTAGAAACCTTCATTTCATGCCACCTGAAACTAGATCCAAGAAGAGGAAAGACATGGGCACCAATTATGTTGCTAGTTCATCCAATCTGACAATAGACCATAACAACACAATAGTCTCCTTTGACCCACACAATCAGGTACCAAGTGAGCATATATGGGTTGACCCAGATGAAACCCCTACTCAAAGGGTCATGGAAGCATTCATGAGCTACCTTGGTCATGCACAAATGGTCAATGCCATAATTGGATATAATAGCCACACTATCCTTGCCAACTTCCAACAAGAAGGAATACAATTACCATCTGGGGTTATTCCACCGTGAGTTGGCCTATCTTTGAACATCCTAGCCAATCTTTCTCATCCTATGGTGGAATAAATTTTCAATCCACTACTCAGAACATCCCACGTTGGATCCCTTATCCCCCATTTGCTTCAACCAATGGCTACGCAGCCCATTGTGCACACAATCACACAACCATCACCCCTCTCTATCATGGTACCCCCAGTCTCACAACCATCACAACCAGTCCAAGTATCCAAACCTATGCAACCCATTTCTTCTCAACCAATTGTCATCCAATGCACAATTGCTCAACCAATCCATGCGCAACCAATTGCCTCACAACCGCCAATCATGCAAGCTACAAGCACTTCCAAACAACCACCTCCCCAACAAAAAATCACTACTGGCATACTGCTCCTAGGAGCCTCCAATAAACCCTCCTATTCATAAGGGCCCACACTTCATGCCTAACCAGTAGTCACCCAACCTGCTTCAGTGCTAGTCTTCCCTTCACTTATGCAAATGCAAGCCAACCCGCCAACCTCTCAACATATCCCTTAAGTTGGCCAAAGAGCGCAAACCACATCATCCTCCACTTGGGGTTACTCCTAGGCTTCTATGCATGCACTTGGAATACCAACACAATCTGGTAATGTGAACCCTTCTACTACCCAAGTGCAAACACCCTTCATCAACCCCTTTTCTGCATAGCTCATTGTGCAACCTACCCAACAACAGTTGCCATTTTACACTAACTACTTGGCTATGCCTCCTTCTACAGCATCCCAAATCATCCCACCTCAGAAAACCAACATTCCTTCTTGCATTAATTACCTTGATCCTCCCGCTGGGGGCACTCATGTGCAAACCAATCCTCCCATGCACATCAATGCAACTATTCCACCAACTTATGTGGGACTGAGCCACATCCCTCCTACCTACCCACCGCATCAAAAAGTACAATCACACTACCATCAGAAATACATTCCTCAACCACAGTTTCCACCTCCGCAAAAAATCCATCAATCTCCCTATCACACCCCCCAATATCCTCCACAAAATCCTCCTTTTTCCCCAGCATCTTTTGACCCTTATCAAGCACTGGGATCCAATGTAATGGGTGAACCACCTCCTCCACTAGTCAATCAAGAGTGGGAGGAAATGAAAAATGCTCTCAAGGAGCTGTAAGCCTGGAATGAGACAAAAATGTTCAAATTTGAAGAAGTGTGTCCCTAGCCCTTTGACCAATCTATCATAGTAGTTCCCTTCCCCAAGCATTTTGAGACTCCCAAATTTGACAAGTATCGGGGGAAGGGCGATCCTACTAGCCACATTAAAGAATTTTACATGGCCTGTCAAGAAGTGGCATACAATGATAACTTCTTCCTATGCCTCCTTCCTAAAATTCTAGGAGGATCGGCTCTTGAATGGTTTTATAAGATCCCTTATGGTTTGATCATGTCCTTTGCCAAGTTATCCGAGAAATTTGTAACCCAATATGTACATCTTGTTGAGAGTGATTTATCTCTCCTAGACTTGTACAATTCCAAGCAGAAAGGAGGTGAAAGCCTAGCAAACTATCTCTAGAGATGGCAAGGCCTTACTACTTGATTATCTTATCAACCTCCTAAGAAGCATCTGGTTAAAATTTTCATTGACAATCTACACCCTAAATTGGCACATCATGTCCGCATGAACTATTTGCAAACATATCAAGAAATCTGCCAAAAAAGCATGGACCTCGAAAAGGGTCTTATCGACGATGAAACCATTAATTTATACAAAGAGACAAATCATGATAGACCTAACAATGATAGATCCTGATACTAGAATAAGAATAAGAGTGCCATGACTGATGGCACCATTGATACCAAGCATGTCCAGATTGTCATTGCTAGACCTAACACGCCCACTCCTACATACCAACAACTGGTGCCTTCTTATCAACAATAGCTTGCTTATCAACAACAACAACCTAATTATCAACAACATCCTACTTATGAACAACAAACCGCTTATCAACAACAACAATCTACCTATCAACAATAACCTACGTATCAACCCGTTACTATCCAACAACACACTCCAGCATATCCTCCCCTAGGGGAAAATTTTCAAACCAATTTCCAAAATCCTGTTAATCAAACCAATGCTATATCTGCCCCTCGGGGACAAAACAAACCTCATAATCAGAACATCCCAAAATGCATATTTACCCCACTGGGTGAATCTATCGATGTCATATTTCAGAAGATGTCTCAGGCCAATCTAATTGTGTACCCACACATGCAACCTTTCGATAAGTCAACACCAAAACTCGCTTGGTATAGGGATAATGAGTATTACGAATATCACTGTGTTAAGGGACACATAACTGCAAAGTGCATGAAATTTAAACATTACATTCAGGATCTCATAGACAAAGAGGAGATCACTGTCAATATACCAACTCAACCCTCGTCAAATTCCGAGCTGCAAATATACCGAAACATGTTTCCTCAATACCACACTGGCAAAGGCCCTACCAGTCCTCCTCCACCCCCTACAAGGAAGGGAAAACAAGGAGACAAAACTGACAAGAAATATTATACTTCTGCATACATCAATTATGATCATCTCATTGGTTATATCTCCCAAGCTGAACCCTCAGTTAACATCATCCATATCAAGGGTGTGGACAACCACTGCGCGGTTACCACCCGTCGAGGAAGAATAACGATCACAGGTGCTAGTGTTGCTCCTCCATCTGGAGAAAAATACAATTTATTGGAACACCTAGGGAATACCCCTAAACAAATCTCCATCATGGATCTTCTCCACACTTTGCCTATCCACCAGGAGATCCTCAAAAAATCCCTACAAGAATCCTGTGTCCCAGTGACATTGATCTCGTGCAATTCCAGAACCTTGTGGGCCACCTTTCTGGCTCTTACAGAGTCTCTTTCAAGCTAGCTGACATGTCCCAAGTTGAACCAGACCATAATCTCCCCCTCTGTATCGTTGTCTTGGTCAACAAATTTACAATAAAATAGGTCATCATAGATAATGGTTCGGCCCTTAATTTATGTACCTTAAAGTTTATTAAACAATTGGGATATACTAAAGTGGACATAATGAACAATGTAATCACATGATAAGTAGGAGATATTTTTCCACAGCAAGTCAAATTGTGATATTGCTATCAGGATTCAACTGTGTAGTTTTTGAGTCAAACTCATTGACCCATAATTCATGAGTAGTGGTTCACATGAACCCATCTCTCATGAGAATGAATGGAACACTTAGCACTCATTGGATCTAGGTGATGCACATAGAGGTGAAGCACCGGGACTTCCCGAGAGGTCACCCATCCCAGTACTACTCCAGCTCGAGCCTGCTTAACTATGGAGTTTCCTCCATGGTTAAACCCACTCTACTTGCATCATCATTTGCAAAACCTTCACCAAGTGTTGTGCCTTATGAACCATTCATTAGAAAGCCCCTTAAGATCATCAATTGATAAGTAGGAGATATTTTTCCACAGCAAGTCAAATTGTGATATTGCTATCAGGATTCAACTGTGTAGTTTTTGAGTCAAACTCATTGACCCATAATTCATGAGTAGTGGTTCACATGAACCCATCTCTCATGAGAATGAATGGAACACTTAGCACTCATTGGATCTAGGTGATGCAATGAGTGCTAAGTGTTCCATTCATTCTCATGAGAGATGGGTTCATCTAAACCACTACTCATGAATTATGGGTCAATGAGTTTGACTCAAAAACTACACAGTTGAATCCTGATACCAATATCACAATGTAATCACAATCAAGGTATATGACAACTTAGAAAGAACATCGGAAGGAACTATTTCCTTTCCCATTCAGATGAGCCCTACAATGTAAGATACAATATGTCATGTTGTTGATCTTGATCTTCCCTACAACATCCTCCTCGGATGCCCATAGATTCATTCTATGTAAGTTGTCCCATCCACTTACCATCAGTGCATCAAATTCTCACACAACAACACTGAAATTACCATTTGCACAGACCCCAAACCCTTCGCATACTGCAATGCATTGGGAACCTCCTTCTCACATTCCCATCACTGTCCTAGGATTGACATTGGCACCTCTGTCACCAGTTCATCTCAAACCCATTTAGACCTAGAGACCATCCTTTCCTCCCCCTAATTAATCTAGCAACAAATAGTGCTATCCTCCGTAGTCTTGTGTTGACCGCCAGCTGCCATGACATCCATGTCCTATACCTCAAAATCCTCCTTAAGGGCCTCTTGAACGCTAGCTACATATAGTGATCATTTTCCTCCAGTTTGTACTAAGGTACTGGTCCATGGATCAGTATCTGCAGAATCTGACATATATCTTCTAAGGTAATCATCACCTCTCTAGTAGGCAGATGAAATTTCATGCTATTGCTATGACATTTCTCAACCAATGTGGTCATCATCCCATTATGCACTTGTAGCCTAGGCCATCGGGGCACATAATCTAATCTAATAGCTGCTAACAGTCCCTAGTCCACCTCTGTTAGCTGACCCTCCAACTCTATCATGGCTGGCCATTGCTCCCGCAATCCCAGTGGTGGAAACTACTCCTGCAAAATCTAAACACCACCATGTCAATGTCATATTCCTTCTCAATTCTAGCCTAACTCCTCCTAGAATGGGGTATCATGTCCCTAGGTCTATTCCCGACCCATCCCTGGCCCATGCCAAGTCTTCCTTTCCTCTCCCCCTTGACATCTACCATTTTTTTACCGTAGACGTTAGTTTGGGCAGAGACACTGATTCCTCAACCAACATCTCTGAGCTATTTTCTCCCAGACCCCCGTCTACGAAGACACGGGTCTGGGTCTGACGTCTTCACAGATGCCAGTTTGGAACCGCCATCCATGCAAACACAGGTTCGGGGATCGGCGTCTATGCTGACGTTGATCTGGGGATCGACGTCTCTTGTCTGGGCCCACTTTTACCCCCTATTTATGATCCCTACCCACTCCCAAAAGTGTTAAAAACTTAAACAAAAGTACAAGCGAGGTTGATTGTGCTACTCACCGGTGCCGACCACTCTGTAGGTCCTCCTTGGATCTGCACACACTCTCCCAACTATCCCTTCATCCTCTCATCTGCCATATTTTTGCTCTAGAGCTCTTTTCCCCTTGAGTAACTAGTTGCAAATGACCTTCTATAGCCCTCTGGCCCATCTTATAGCCCCTATATTTTCCCAAAAAATTTCTCCTCCATTTTCTTCTCCCGCCTGTATATTATTGTATTATTAATCATGTTGTATAGCTTAAATGTGTAAAATACCCCAAAAAATTCAAAAATAAAAAAAAATTCAAAAATCATCCAGAAAATTGCAATAAATCTTTCCTTCCTTCAACATCACTCAATTTTTAGATTTTAGTGCCGTTTTGACTTCCGTGCCTACGATCATGTTTTTCACAAAATCAGTTTTTGAGACCGACTCTCCTTGCTCATCATCCTTTTCACAGCTTTTGCCAGTGAATCTTTCAATCAAATCAAATCAAATCCAATCCTTTCCCGTCAGGATGCATCCTTCCGGTGTCGGCTTATCAAATCCTTCATCACACACTCCTATTCATGGCAAGAAATTTGGAATGGATGACTTCTTGGTCATGAGGCCTTCTTTATTGATTTTATCTTTCTGTGTCAATTGAAACCTACTCACCACTACTTTGATCTGCTATATCTTGGTGCATTGAGACTAGTGGCTACTGACACATTCGTGTTTTGTAGTGTGCTTTGTTTGAGCGTCTAGTCCATGCAAAGTAATCCTGTCATCTATATTTTCTAACACCTAATGCATACCTCCTTTTGCAATATCAAAATCGGATGTGCTCTCCATATTTTCTACACAAATTGACTCCTCAAGTCTTGCATCTACATTCTTAGTTTCATACATACTCATTTTGCATCTTGCATTTTGGAAGGCTTCTATTTATTCAAACTTCTCCCTTCTTCCTCTTACATTTTCTCTTTTCAAGAAAATCCCACACACATTTATCTTGTTGCATCCTTTTCTCAAGGGGGCACCACCTCTTACCGTCGTTGCTTCGGCTCGAATCCAAAAAACCCACTTCCTCTGGGGCAACTTATTTTCTTGTCTTTGACGCAACATCACTTACAATGCCATGTCAAAGAGGGGAAAAATGTAGACATCCAAAAATATTAATATTATTGCTATTAATATTAAATTCCCATTTGTTCATCTAACTATTTAATTAAATTAATTAAATAGTTTCATCTATGGTATTTATATATTTTATAAATACAATCCTAATGTATTTTATTTAAATACATTTCTCTCAAAAATCCCCCTTTTAATAAATTCATATTTATTAAATCCCTCCACAAAGCTAAAATTCCTCTAAACTTGATTTGAATAAAATCACTTTATTCCCACCAAAATCCCACCTCTTGGTAATAATCTCTTAATCTTTATTAAAAGGTACTTTACCTCTAATCATGTGCACAATCCCACTTTGACTTTTCCAACCTAACCCTCAATCTTAGCCACTCATCTCCCTTCCACCTCTTAATCTCAACCATCCATTTCCTTTTTGAATTATATAAGAGAAGCCTCCCTCTCTTGCATTTTCATCTCTCATTTGTGCATTTTCACTATGCTAAAATTGCTTTAGGCTTTCATTGTTGTTTTCATGCTTTCATATCTTTTTCTTAAATCACTTAGAAATCACATGATAGGTTAAATATTGGTAACAAATCATAGTTTCCTTCTTGCATTTGCATATCATTTCTATTTTAATCCATCATCTTGAGTAATATTTGAGACTAGTTCTTGAATCTCTCTTATTGTCCATTAATCTTGCATTCATAGTTGCATTGCATTGAGGTTTTTGATCAATTTGTGGTTGAGAGAGCACACCTACATATATTTCTTAAGAGAAAATCCAACAAGTAATAGGGTGAAATGCCTGTTTAACTCAATCTGATGTTACTTGGACTTTCATTATTGTTTCTTTCTCTTTTATGGTTTTTGAAATGATTTCATGTGCTAACTCACTAATGTTCCATGCTTGAGCTTGTTTGCAATAGATTTTGAAGGCTGAGATTTCCTTGTAAACACATGTACTTTGTGTCCATGCTTGTTACAGTTATAACAATTACCTATGAATGTAGAAGTAGATTTAGGAATACCTTTATCTTTGCTCCTGCAAATATATGATGCGTGGCCTTATTTTCCACAGTGATTACATGAACACTTTTTTGCTCTTGGATTTGTGTAGAAATCTCTTTTATCAGCTTGGTTTGATGATTCTCCATGCTCAGTATACCCTAAACCAGTATTTTTGTTGAGTCTTCTCTATCCATTCAAAAATTCATCCATTCTCTTTGTACTATATTTAGCTTTCCTGACCATATCATTATGTTGTTTCTGAATCTTTTCTTCATACTTTAGTTTCTCATTCTCTTCTTTTAGTTCACCAATAACTTCCAATTTTCCATTAAGTTCTATGTTCACTCGGTTGGCCTCATGACTCATAAGAACTATTTTATTGGTGATCTCTATGTGATTTTCAGTAAGTCTCTGTATCTTAGATTATTTTTCTTGAAATTTCTTAGTAATCTTTCTCCTTTCATCAATAGCTAATGTTCTTTCTTGTTCAGCTTGTCTTGCATTAATCATAACATCAATAATTCTTACCATCCATGTCTCTTGAACGATCTATATTACTTTCACTTGTTCAGTCAGATGTTGATTGATTTCATTTAGATTTGTAATGCTTCCTTTAGATGTGTTAGATGTGATACCAGATCTAGATCCAGATGTATCAAATAAATCAGGTATCTCTTCTTCATAATAGTCAGTTTCATTGTTGTGAGATGTCATGACTTTTCTTCAGCCAATAACTCTTTCATCTTATTTATTGCTTCTTTGTATTGCTCAAATAAAATCTATATCTCCAACTTCTGATTCTCAATATTTTTATGAACCTTATACCTTTCCACTGTATGATCTTTTCTCTCAAGTGATTAAACTTTTCAAATAATATATCTAGCTCTGATACCAATTGTTGGAATAATGGAAGGGTGTGTACTAAGAGGGGAGGGGTAAATCAATACCCTTGAATTTTTTTATCAAATAACCTTAGTACTCTTTTCTTTCATTACCGACCATTGTTTCTTTACTACCTCATGCATGTAATATCATAGCATAAACATAAATGCATGTAAAAAAAATAGAAACATTCGTGAAATTTAGTTACACATGACACAAGAATTGATAACGCTAAAAACCCCTGTTAGAAGGTAAAAACTATGGTGGGGATGAAACCCACAAAGATTCACTATTTGTAGAATGGAAGGTGCCAATTAAGGCTAAAAGTTGTGATCAATTCTGATGATCTTACCCTATTAGGAGTAACATGTTAGAATTTTTAAGTCTACTTGGTTAAGAGCTTTTAACAACACAATCTATGTGTGCACTCAGTTAAGAGATTTACAAGAAGACTGTTAAGTCCACCTTCTTGAAGGATTTCTTCTATTTTCTACAATTTTTAGAGAGTAGAAAAAAATACTTATGACCTAATAGCTTGCAATCTTGAATTTCTGAATACAGATCCATTAAGTTCACAAAATATATGTATTTCCTATTGTGATTGATAATACCTTTGTTCTTCTCAGTAGCCTTGAATCTAGTTCTTCATAATTGAATTCTTCTTTATATTTCTTCTGCATGAAAACCTTTTGTCTAATCCATAAATGTCCTTCTGCATCTACAATAATCATGTTCTTGATTGATTACACACACACACACACACACACACACACATATACACAATGTATTGACCTAATTAGGTTTAACACTTTTCTTGATAACTCTAATGATCAAAGGTTTACAACTTGACCTTGATATCCTAGTTTTCATTTATACAACTAGTTAAACTGATTAAATACATTACTTATGCTTTACTTGATCCTCAAGAAATAGTTTTCTAAGAATAAAGCTATTTGTAAGACTAAAGTGCTTTAGCTAACATGTATCTCAGATTCACTTTTCTCTGGAATAAAACTATCTCTCGGTAGAATGGTGCTTGGTATACTCTTTAGACTGTGCTCGATGATGTCTCTGTAAGACTATGGTCAGTTTTCTCTGTAGAAATTCTATGCTTGGTTTACTCTGTGAACTATCTTCCTCGGGTTACACTGTAAACTATCTGTCAGTGTACATTGTGACTGATGGTCCAAAACTATTTCCTTGTATACTAATAACAACTTCTGATCCTTTAAGGATTATCAAAAATAGGATCATCCTTATTCATCCCTTGGTGTATCGAAGCTCAAATTAATTGAAATATATATTTGTTTTCAAATTCCTAATTGGCTCCCTATTGAAAGACATAACCTCAACAATGTGCTTGAAATCAACTTGATTTTTCCTTATCTACATTCTAGCATACCTCAAGAAAAGTGGATCTCTACAATAATCACTACAATGTACTGTTAGCAATAATAGTCCACCAGTAAAAATGAGAGGGGGGTGAATCAATTGTTTGAAAAATACTTTTAAACTTTAACCTTTAACAAAAAATATAAATGCAATTTTGAACACATTAACAACAAAACCATAACACAACCATTTGTTGTCGAGGAAACCCTATTAAGGGAAAAATCTCAGTGGGAATTAGCACCCACAAATAATGTACAAAAAGTATAGTATCCCTGTTAGGAGTTGATTATTACATATAGTACACAATTCCTATTAAAGGACAACCCCTATTAGGAGTCAAGAGAAACAACAGGCTCACTGCCTAAAGAAAGTTAAATCCACCTTCAAGACTCACTATTAGAGATACATATATACAAAGATATAATATCCAGTGAACTAACTAATAGAATTTTTTTTTCTTAAACAACTCCAATCAAGTTCATAAATCAAAATCTCTTCTCTACATCCATCAAACTTCTCAAATACAAGCTCACAACTTCCACACTTCGTTATCCACTCTCCTAATCAAGAAAACAACTTTCCTTTATACTAGTTTACAACAAGCAATTAGGTCATCCAATTAAGACTTGGACCCAATGAACCAATAATTACATAAACCCTTGCTAAGATACACACGATACCTTAAACAATTAAATATAAATTACAAATCATCAAATGTAATCCAAGATCTGTAATACACGCTCGCTATCCATAATACACACTACATCTCTGAAGTCGGCACCAAATAGGTCTTCTCTAGAATACACACCATAACTGACATCACAAAGAGTCTTGCAACCAAAGAATCATAAAAAAATTCCTCAACATGTCTCATGACATTCCCCAAGCTCTCAAAACATGAATCGTTCTCATACTCAAGTTATCCACAAAACTCAGAGACTAGCTCTGTCACATTTCTTTGCTAATGTTCTATAAACAGTCGTTACAAAAATCAATGTAACTCAAAAAAAAAAAAAACATAAACTCAAGCAAACTTAGAAATAAGATCAAGTCTCATCCATGTACACATCCCCATCTTTGCATACACTGAAACATTGTACAATGTCTGTACACTTGTGTTAGTCATCCATGCACCAGTGATAACCAATTTGTCTATCTTAATCTAAAACATATGTTGACATCAGTGACAAAACATGAATGCCAACAACTCCAATAGAATCCAATTCAAATAATCTCCCTCTTTTACATTGATGGAAGCACATGATAAAATTCATCAATCCGTACCACTTTCAATACAATTTTCTCTATATCCTCTTCACAGCTCCCCCTAAAACTATAGGGATTCTCCATTGATTGTCTTCACTGAATCTCTCCCCCTTTGACATCAATGGAAAAGGGTGCCATAACTCTATCTCTTACCATCTTTCCTCTACAAGGCATAGCTTTCCCAAATGTTCATGCCTACAACAACTAGGTACTCAATCACCGAAATATGTTCTATTTTGTTCCTGCGATCACTCCCCTTGAGGAGTGGATCCATACATCAAGTCTAGGAAATGATATAACTATGAAATCCTATGGACTGGTGCATTCCTACATCAATTAGTTGTCATAAGGAGGGGTTCTCACCCTAGGCATACCACTAAGATACTCAAAGGAATCCTTTGGAAAAGGTTTTGTAAATATATATTCTATTTGATCCTTTGTGATGATATACTCCAATATAATCCCCTTCTCTGCAACCTTTTCTCTCAAAAAATGATACTTAATTGAAATATGTTTAGTCTTTGAATGCATAACTGGATTGTTTGACATATTCACTGTGTTGGTATTATCACAATGAATAACCACTATCTGTTAAAAATTTATCCCAATGTCCTTCAACATTTGCTTCATCCAAACAATATATGTACAATTTATAGTAGGATCAACATACTTTGATTCAATAGTAGACTGAGTTGTACAATCCTACTTCATACATAACCAAGAAACCAACCTTTTCCAAAGAAAAAATGCACCACCACTTGTACTATTTCTGTCATCAACACTTCTTTCCCAATCAACATCAGTATAAGCATGCAAAACAAAATCATCAAATTTTTCATATGATAAACCATATTCTAGTGTTCCTTTCAGATATCTAAATATTCTCTTTACAACAAAAAGCTGAGTCTCTTTAGGATTAGCTTGATATATTTCCACAATTCCAATTGCATTAGCAATATCAGGTCTAGTGTGAGTTAGATATTGTAATCCTTCAAACATAGATCTGTAATTAGTCTAAAAAACACTCTGAGATTCATCAGTAGTAGTAAGCTAGTAACCAGTAACCATAGGTATTCAAATAGGTTTACACGCTTCCATTCCAAACTTTTTCAACATTTCCTTAAGATACCTTGTTTGAGAAATAAAAATACCATTCTTGTTCTGATTAATTTGCAACCCAAGAAAGAAAATCATTTCACCAATCATCGACATCTCAAATTTATTTTCCATTTCCTTAGATAATTTCTTACCCATTTCATCATTATCTCCAAAAATGATACCATCTACAAAAACTTCAACTATTAAGATTCCATCTTCACTATTCCTTAAGTATAAATTACTATATGTATTACCTTTTCTGAAACCAAGACGAAGTAAATACCTGTCCAATCTAGCATACCATTCTCTAGGTGCTTATTTTAGTCCATAAAAAGCCTTGTTTAATTTTAAAACCATGTCATCATCATCTATTAGAGGAAATCCACCAGGCTACTCAATATACACTTCCTCCTCTAGATCTCCATTCAGAAATGTAGATATCACATCCATCTAATATACTTTAAAGTCTTTGTGTGCAGCATAAGAAAGAAATAATCTCACTACCTCAAGCCTAGAAATAGGAGAAAATGTTTCATCAAAGTCTGTACCTTCTTGTTGCGAGGAGCCTTTACAAATCAATCTTTCCCTATTCCTTACAACCATTCCTTATTCATTCATTTTGTTTTTAAAAACCTATTTAGTCCCTGTAGCATTCTTATCCTTAGGTCTAGGAACTGATTCCCAAGTGTTATTTTTCTTTATTTGTTCCAATTCTTCCTGCATTTCTTTAGTCTAAGATTCATCTCTACATACCTCTTTGGTAGTTTTAGGTTTTACTTGAGAAATCAAACAAGTTTAATTTCTTAATCTAGATCATGTCATCATGTCTTTGCTTGCATTGCCAATAATTTGATTTTTAGGATGGTTCTTCTTAAGATACCTTGGTGTCTTTGGAATTCAATTAGAATCATTTGAATGACTCAGACATACCTTAATCTCATGATCAACCTCAAAAGGTTCTTCTTGATTTGTAGTAACCTCCATTTTATCTAAAGTCTGACTATAGTCATATATTCTTTCCTATATCTGAAACTTCTCATCAATCCTTACATTAGCACTTTCAATTATCTTCCTCAATCTCAGATTGAAACATTTATAAGCTTTTCTCTTAATGGAATAACCAAGGAAGATCCCTTCAACACTTCTAGCATCAAACTTTCCTATATCATCATCTCTTTTGATATAGAATTTACTACCAAATATTCTAAAATATTTCACAGTAGGAGCATGATTAAACCATAGTTCATAAGGTCTTATTAGTACCTTCTCTGATCTGAATTTGGTTCAAGGTGTAAATATTAGTACCAATAGCTTCTCTCTAATTAATATGTGACACATTTCCTTTAAGAAACATAGTTCTTACAACATCTAATATATTTTTCTTCTCTTTGGAATCCCATTCTATTGTGGTGTCCTTGGAGCGAATGTTCATCTATATATTCCATGCTCTTCATAGTAGGTATTGAACATATATAAACTAAACTCTCCACCTCTATCTGACCTTAAACATTTTATCTTCAAACCTGATTCATTCTCAACTTTTTCTTTGAATATCTTGAATTTATCAAAAGCATCAAATTTCTCTCTAAGATATGTAACCCAAATCATCCTAGAAAATTCATCAACAAAAAGTATGAAATACCTTTCACCATAGTAAGATATTGTTCTTGTAGGATCACACACATATGTATGCACCAGATCCAACTTCCCTTTTTCTAAGTAAGATTTTATTTTAAAACTGCTTCTAGTTTGTTTCCCCATAACACATTCTCTACACATAGTGTTAGATGGTTTCACAATCTTCGGTAGATCTCTAACAACATTTTTCATACTTTATTTCTCAATGTTACCAAAATTTATGTGATAGAATCTTCTATGCCATAACCAAATTTCATCAACCTTCACAACTGTCATGCCCAAAACTAGGGAAAAATACACAGACAAATTTTATTTTAAAACATAAAAAACATAACTATGATGACATAATACTACTGAAAGTGTTGAGGAAAGGTGACAACATGGTGAAGTTAATCTTCGAGCTGAAGGGTCCCGACATAGATTGAGTTGTGGTTATCAACAAAGGCAGACACATAGTCGGTATTCCAACTCGATAATGAAAAGAGACCCTACGGTTTAGTACTATAGGGATATACTAACTACATTAATGCTCAACCTAGCAATCTAATTTAATTAACCCCATCCGATATCTTAAAATACTTAAACAAAACCAAATTTCATTATTCTATTCCCATTAGATTAAAATAAGGTTCTCACCATATAGTAATCTCATCCAATTTTAACACGAAAAGGTGTATTTAAATTTCTTAAGAATTTACATAAGTTCTACGATTAATTGATAGCTACAATAATTACATTCTAATTCACTTCTTTTATTCGGAAATAAAATCTTAAATTTCCTTTAAAAACACAATATTTAAATAAATAATCATTAAATCAATTGCAAGAATAAAATGTCATATCTTTGATCTACACTTAAAAACACTTAATACTATATGCAACATAATCTATTATTACAAAATCTATTAAATTTCTACTTATAAATTAAAAAAACACATAAAACATAAAACATTTATCATTATAAAATCTAAAAGAATCAACTATAGTAAAAAATTAATTACAACTAAAACCTATCAATAATTTCTAAACTAACTTAAAACTACTAACCTATCTACTAACCTATTCTATCATCCCATCACCCCATTTTCCTAGCTCATGGCCCACTTTCCAAGTGGGTGGGGTGATGTGACAAGTGACAAAACATCCCCAAGATGAAAATTTTGAAATTCAAGGGAGGTGTAAGGTTTTTAGATTTTGTTTTTTGAAACTAAAGTTTGGGGGACCCACCAAAAGGTAATTTTCAAGTAAACAAGCTTGGGGAGACCAACATGGTACGTATGGAAGGGGAGAGGAAGAATTTCTCATGGCAAGGTAAGATGGTAAGGATAGTAATAAGTGTTGTTTTTTTTTATGAATTTAAAACTAAGGCATGTCAAATTCTATGCCCATGTGGAGGGTAAAATGGGTGTGGGGCCCACTATGTTATTAAGGTAATATAGTGCATGTTATAACATATGTTTTTTAATTAGTTTTTTTTTCAAGGTTACACAAACCAAGAGGGATTAAGGGGGATTAGAACACTAATCACATACTTAGAGAGGGAATATTAGGGGGGGGGGGAATATTCTCTATGGTAAAGAGAATTAAATCCTTTGCTCATACATTTTTCAGAGAGCATTTTGGCTCTCAAAAATCTAGAAAATGATATTTTTGCCATCTCCTCTAACATTGCATTTCATTTATTTATTTTGTTGAAGTTAAATGTATGCAATATATATTCTATTGATGCATTACACTAAGAGGATTATTTATACAGTATTGGTAGTAGGTAGTTGTTAATAAGTGTCATAATTTTATTAATAAACAATAGTTAACATGTTTTTATAAAGGATTTGAAATTTCAATATTGAATTCAAGGTAAGGTGTTTGATCATATTGTGGTAGAAATCTAGATTTCAAGGGAGGAGAAAGTACATATTAAATTTGAAATTTTGCAAGACCAAGATTAAAAAAAAAAAAAAGAAATAACTTGAAATTCATCTAAACTTGAGCACATGATTTTTTTTCATTTCACAAATGGTTACATCTTCATTTACAATATTGAAGACTACAAAATTTAATCTATTCCATTACAACTTCACCTTCAACATGAAGGCACAATACAAGAAAAGATACTACAATGGAGAAGTATCCAATATCAAGGCAACAAGAACACCATCCAAGCTCCAATTTCAAATGGTTCCAACATAAGGTTCTTCCAAAATTTGCAAAAGACAATATGAAACTAACCATAAGAGCTCACCTCCCATCCTAGGTCTCAAGGAGACCACCCCTGAGCTAGGAGAATCGGTAACCAATGGGTGACATTCACACCATTTTCACAATACAAAGCACAACAAGAAAACACCCATCCAAGGCTTGCACAACAGGATTCACCTTGAACCCATAATAAGGGGTGAAGGTGGATTTCCATGTAAGAGATTGCCAATGAAATACATACAAAACTATGCCTTTCCAAGGCTATAATCCATATACACTCTTCTATACATTCTCCTCATTATATCCCCCAAATCAAGATCCATAATCTTCATTGGCATGAAAGGGCCCATAAGGGCCCATACACCTTGCATCTTTTCCCTCTTCTCTCCATGAGAAGAGACTTTACACTTCTATATAATCCAACTAACCCCTTCCCCCATACATGGCCACTTCTTACCTATCCAAGGATGAGTAAAACCATTACACCCTTCAAAAAAATCCCTCATTCAAGAAAGAACAAAACCATAAGCATGAAATCAAACCAAAATCTCAATCCTTTACATCACAACAACACAAAACACATAAATCACATATACAAGAGAATAAAATACATACTACTCCAATTGAAACAAAACAAGAAAGCTTCCATGACAATGGTGGAGACCAACCTTCACAAGTGTTATGGAAAAATGATGTTTGAGAAGAGCCCAATCCCTTTTTCTTCCTTCAATCCAAAAACCTAATGTCTATAAAATTAGAGAGTGGGTGAACACCCTCTAACTCTACAAAGGGCCTCTAAAAAGGTCTCCAAATCCTACCCACCCAACAACATTAATTTTAGAATGGACTCCTAAGTCCTTTGGTTGTCTTACGTCCCCTATCATAAATGCAAGATTGAAAAGGAGTGTGGGTTTGGGTAAAAGGTCAAGACTCACTCTATTTTCGCAAAATGTGAGTAATGGGTTATAAAGAGGGTCACCAAGGCCACTATTGGGTTCTAGAAGTGTTAGAAATGTTTCTTACCCATACCCCTATCACTAAGGTACCTGGATTTTTCTAAAATTGACCCTTAGGACCTCCTTTTGGCCTCTAGAAGTGACTAGAACAAAATTTAAGTTTAAACAATTTAATTGGGTTCCATTGCCAACCTTAGTAGACATGTCATCACATAAAAATATAACAAGTGTCAAGTGACACTATAAAATAACATAATACAACAGTGACATGTCACTTATTACATAGTGAAAACACGTAATACATACATACAATTTACGGTCACAAATAAAATCACTTAACAATGAGGTTCGAATCTCTTTATTAGATTCAACCTTGGCTTTACAGTTTGTACATAGGGTTGGTTACTCATTCTCCAATAATTTCCATGGTACTTTTTGTTGGAAAGTTGACTTCCTAAGGAAGCAAGACTTATTGTGTTGTCAATCATGGAAACAAAGTCATACTAAGTTTCTGTCAAAGATAACTTACGAGATAAAATGACTAAGTACAGAATACAGAGCAGTCAGACAGATATAGTGATCAACACATCAGCGCACGTGTTAGAGATCACACCAGAATATGTGTGCTTAGATATATACTCTATGGTGTATATATATGCTAGATCCAAATGCACAGAGTATGGAACATCAGTACAAAAAAGTTACAAACAGATTAGTACACTGCAGTCCAGGAAACAGTCCAGAATACAGAGCACAGAAGCCGACTACTATTTTGATCAGCGTGTATTATTTTGTGATGCTAAGGCTATCCACCTTTATTTATAAGTTTTTTCTGATGTAATTAATGTTGTTGTAAACACGCTTGAGCCAACTTGTTCAGAAGCGTTGTATATTTTGTTAAGAGGCCGACTAAGTGTTACGTTTTGGGTCACACCTATTCGTTTGTAAAGATATAAGTATGTAATGTATTGTTATGTTACAACATGTAAGAGAAGTCAATTACTGTGTAAGAAGAAGTTACAGAGGGACAATATAATGAAGATAGAAGATGATATAGCTCTTTGGAGAAGTAAGAGCATCCACGCATACATGGAACTGATCAGACAACAGTGTCACTACAACAGTTCATTTTTTATATAGTGCATATCAACATTTAGAGGGTTGTAGCCTTCATCTTATTGGATAGTGAGTCCACCACCCCTAACAGGGTTATTGTAAAAGACTCTTAACAGGGTCAGACCCTTAACCAGGTCATTGTACTCAATTTGTAAAGACTACTTCTAACAGGGCAAAGGAACTTTAACAAGTTCATTATACCTAGTACAATATTTTGTGGGTACTAATCCCCACCAGAGTTTTACTCTGATTAAGGTTCTCCATAATCAAATCATGTGTTATGTGTTCTTGTGTTAAGATTCTTGAATGCATATTTGTTTTATGTTTAATTGGATGAAATATAATTAATTTAGAAACACTGATTCACCCGCCCCCTCTTAGTGTTTCTAAGAAATGGTATCAGAGCTCTGGTCCTCTGAAAGAAAGTTTAACCACTTGAGGAGATCATGGACTTAGCTGAAGCAAAACATTTGAAAAAGAATCTTGAAGAAGCTCTTGAAGATCTTGACAGATCTAAAAAATAAAATGAAGAACTAAGATTGAAAAATGATGGCTCTCAAATACTTATTAAAACGCTAAGAAACGATCTGAAAGATTGTTCTACAAGTGATCTAGGAAAAATGGTCAAAAAGCTTAATGAAGAGAATAAATCTCTAAAAGATAAACTTGAAGATCTAGAGGAACAACTTACAGATAGCTAGAACACCATTGAAGACAAGATCAAAGAAAGCAAACAATTGGAAGATGAACTTTTGCAGGAAAACATGAAAGTCTTGGAATTGGAAAACATGAAGAAGAAGTTGGAAATTGAATTAACAGAAGCAAAGGATAAGATTGATAAACTCAACACAAATTCAGATTTGATTCAATCCTAGCTCAATGCACAAAGAAAAAAGGGGAACACCACTGGTCTTGGATTCAGTACAGCACAAGATGAAATCAAATCATCACAAGAGAAATAAAAAACACTTGAAGCATCTTCAGAAGCTAAGAAAGTTGAAAATACAACAGAGGTTATATCTAAACCACATAAAAGGGAAATCAGACAAGTTAATAGAACTTGTTATGCGTGCAATAAACATGGGAATTTGGTAAGAGATTGTGAAGAGGTAAGACCTTTTAATGGTTATTGTTTCTCTTGTAATAAATTTGGTCACAGGGCTATACATTGCAAAACTTAGTCACAACAAAATCAAAGAAGAATGAATCAAAACAATAAGAGAAATCAACCTCAAAAGAACTTGCAGAACACTACATGTCAGATATGCAACTACAATGGACACACAACAAAGCAATGCATCATGATGAAGAAAAAAATTAGACCTCCTATCATTTATCACAAATGTAGAAAGGTTGGACATATCACAAAGTTTTGCAGATCCAAAAATTAGAAACAAGAAGATCCCAAAAAGTCTCCATTTGAAGAGAAAGGAGAAGTCAATTTTGTCAAACCAAATGAAGATTCAAGCAAAGTTTGGGTTGAAGTAAAGAAGGACAAAGATGTTGACAAAGTATTTTTTGAATCCTCAATGGATGCACCCTCTACTTCTGCTCGAATAGACCTTCCTGGTCTTAGGGGGAGTTATTCTGGCTCAGAACCCCTATGCGGTTGGTATACTCTCATCAAAGTATGCACCTTTGGACTCACGGTTAAAAGCTCAGATTATATCTACATGCATTCACACATTATCTAAATTGCATCAGGATCAAATTTTGAAAATCTCTATGTATAGTTGCAAGAATTAAATGTGGTAGATCGTATAAAAAGAGATTCATATTTGATTATTTTCACATTTACATTTGAAGAGAAAGAAATTGAAGAGCATTGGAGCACTAAGACATCTAGGTATGAAGGCATAAGCAGTTTGAAAGTTGGAACGAATGGTTAATCAGTTTTTAATGAAGCCCTAGTCATCACGCCGTTTCAGAATTTCATGGAAACCCTACTTAAACAATCACCAAGTAAGTAATGGCGACCCTAGTTGTATTTGATGTAGCAAAAAGGAAGAGATTCATATTTAAGAAGCATCCATTCAAGTCTATATTGGATGATGTGGAAGGAGCTTTCTC
>MU224945.1:1312996-1326934 GCA_018584345.1 Thuja plicata
AAAGCATTCTGGCAGAAAGAGATTCAGTCTCTTCAAGTTGTGTACCCGGATGTATATATGGAGTAAGTATGAAGACTTAAAATTTTTTGCACACCTTTTTCATTCATGTCAAAGGGGGAGTAGTATAGAATGTGTATATACAGAGTAGTATATATGTATATATCATTAAGTTATGATATGTAGTCATTTTTGAATGAAGTCATTATGAGTAACTTAGCCACATTCCTTTGTTTCCATAAATGACAAAGGGGGAGATTGTTGGCAAGTTGACTTCCTGAGGAAGCAAGACTTTTTTTTTGTTATCAATCATGGCAAAAAAGTCATACTAAGTTTCTATCAAAGATAACTTAGGAGATAAAATGACTAAGTATAGAATACATAGCAGTTAGACAGATACAGTGATCAGCATATCAGCACGTGTGTTAGAGATTACACCAGAATATGAATGCTTATATATATACTCTATGGTGTATATATATGCTAGATCCAAATGCTCAAAGTATAGAACATCAGTACGGAAAAGTTACAGACAAATTAGTACACTGCAGTCTAGGAAACAGTCCAGAATATAGAGCACAGAGGTTGACTACTGTTTTGATCAGCGTGTATTATTTTGTGATGCTAAGGCTATGTGCCTTTAGTTATAAGTTTTTTATGATGTAATTAATGTTTTTGTAAACATGCTTGAGCTGACTTGTTTGAAAGTGTTGTATATTTTGTTAAGAGGCCAACTAAGTGTTATGTTTTGGGTCGCGCGTATTCGTCTGTAAAGATATAAGTATGTAATGTATTGTTATGTTACAATGTGTAAGAGAAGTCAATTATTGTGTAAGAAGAAGTTACAGAGGGACATTATAATGAAGTCAGAAGATGATATAGCTCTTTGAAGAAGTAAGAGCATCCACGCATACACGGAATTGATCAGACAACTGTGTCACTACAACAGTTCATTTTTGATATAGTGCATATCAACATTCAGAGGGTTGTAGCCTTCATCTTATTGGATAGTGAGTCCACCACCCCTAATAGGGTTATTGGGTCAGACCCTTAACCAGGTCATTGTACTCAATTTGTAAAGACTGCTTCTAACAGGGCAAAGGAACTTTAACAGGATCATTATACCTAGTACAATATTTTATGGGTACTAATCCCCACTGGAGTTTTCCTCTGATCAAGGTTCTTTGTAATCAAATCAAGTGTTATGTGTTCTTGTGTTAAGATTCTTGAATGCATATTTGTTTTATGTTTAATTGGCTGAAATATAATTAATTGAGAAACACTGATTCACCCCCCCCCCTCTCAGTGTTTCTAACACTTTTCCTGCACACTAAATTAAACATCAGTAGCTTAATAAAATCACATGTATATATATATATATATATATCAAATTACATAATTAATTGACTAAACATTCTACATTTTCACTTAATAACCTTTTCTCATTTCTGTACCTGATAACTATAACCGATTGCATAACCAAAATCACATAACATATTTTTCCATTTGAATTAAAATATTGAAATAATCATCATAATGCATGTGTATACCTAAAGAATCATAAAAATCATTGATAAAGTATACAGAAGTAATCATCACATGACATAAATAATACTAATAATGTCTAGTCCATCAGATATAATGTCCAAAAATATCGAATCACAATGTATCAAAATAAGTGTATTAGCTGAGCTATGATGGGTTGGGGTGAGGCCTCACATCCTCCCCCACTAGGCATGAACTTCCTCTTGGAGTTCATAAAAAAGATATGGGTATTGAGATCTCATTTGTACTATGTCCTCCCATGAAGCCGTGACCTTATCATAACAATCCCACTGGACCCTAACCTACTCTAGTTCTCAGCCTCATAGTGCAAGGGTCCATCGGGCTATAATACGAATGGGCTCCAATGCCAGCTTCTTGTCCAACTCTACCTGCAAGGCATCCCAATCTATCATGTGAGTCTCATCATAAATATATCCTTGAAGTACAGAAACATGGAACACATCGTGAATGTGTTATAGGCCAGGTGGAAAAGCTAAATGGTATGCAAATGGTCCTATCCTCTCCAAGATCTCAAATGGTCCAACGAACTGAGGTGCCAACTTAGAGCCCTTTCCAAATTAGATCGGACACTTGTGCGGTTACACCCTCAAGAAGACTCTATCTCTGACCTTATACTCTCTATCAACCCTCTTCACATCTACATATTTCTTCTATCTATCATGTGCCTCTCTAAGACATCGTTGAATCAGATCCACCTTCTCTATCTAGCATTAAGGTTTGGCTGAGTGAAAATGTACTGCAAGCTCTGATGGTCTGAATGAAGCTCAAATCTATGACCTAGAAGAAAGTGTCACCACCTCACTAAAGAATGAACCACTCCAACAAGCTCTATGTCATGAGTAGCATAATTAAGCTCACGAGTCTTCAACTTCCTAGACTTGTAGGAGATAGGTCATCCATCCTGCATAAGGAATGCCCCTATTCCATCCAATGATGCATCTGTGCACACTACAAAATTTGTTGCTGGGTCTAGCACTGCAAGTATCGATGCACTCATGAGGGCTCTCTTGAGCTTCTGAAAGGCTCCCTCACACTTCTTTGTCCACTCATACTACTTTCCCTTTCTTTGAAGGGAGGTGATGGGGTGTGCCAATCTAGAAAATCCTGCAATAAAGCGTCCATAATATCTTGCTAACCCCATAAAATCCTCACCTTAGTGACACTGGTGGGTGCTGGCCAATCCATAATGCCTTGGATCTTTTATGGATCTAAGAGATCCCATCACTAGATATAACATGACCCAAGTAATGTACCTCAGGTCGGAAGAACACACACTTCGACAAGCTGCCAAACAACTGGTTCTCTCTCAACCTCTGCAAAACCTGCCTCAGGTGCTCCTCATGCTCCTTCTCA
The DNA here is from genome assembly GCA_018584345.1 of Thuja plicata. Classification (NCBI taxonomy): domain Eukaryota; kingdom Viridiplantae; phylum Streptophyta; class Pinopsida; order Cupressales; family Cupressaceae; genus Thuja; species Thuja plicata. The sequence continues at coordinate 1,315,913 of MU224945.1, forward strand.
TTATGAGAAGATATCAAAATATCATCTAGGAAAACAACCAAAAAATTATCCAAGAAGGTGCAAAATACTCCATTCATGAGGCTCATGAAAACTGTTGGAGCATTCGTGAGGCGAAATGGTACCATGGTGAACTCGTAGTGACCATACCTTGTATGAAATGCAGTCTTGTGGATATCACTCTCCATAATTCTCAACTGATGATAACCTAACTTTAGATCAATCTTTGAGAACACTTGAGCACCCTGTAACTGATCAAAGAGGTCATCAATCCTAGGAAGTGGGTATCGGTTCTTAATAGTTACTTTGTTCAACTGCCGATAATCAATGCACAACCTAAGTTATCCATCCTTCTTCTTCACAAAGATCACTGGTGCACCCCAAGGTGACATGCTAGGTTGAATATGCCCTTTCTCCAAGAGCTCCTGAAGCTGAATCTTGAGCTCATTAAGCTCATGGGTAGTCATCCTATATGGTGCTCTCGATACTGGTTCGACTCCTGGCACAAGGTCTATGTGAAAATCCACTTCTCTAGGTGGAGGCATACTAGGGAGATCTAAAGGAAATACATCTTCAAACTCCTGTAGGATAGGGAAATCATCGAGGGCTGGATCCCTCTCTGAATCCTCCTCTTTTTCACTAATGGTGATAAGAAATAGTTGACATCCCTTTCGCATGCACCACCTAAGCTGCATAGAAAAAATAATGCAAAGAGATACAAGTCTCTACACTCAGGAGATCACCCTAGGAATACCTTTCTCATCCACACATTCTACCCTCTTCTGTCAACAATCCATCTTGGAATTGTGGGCATAAAGCCAATCCATGCCAAGGAAAAAATCATATGAACCTGGAGGGGTAATGCATAGATAAGACATTGTGGATATGTCCCCATTCTGAATCTGACAATTTTGGACCATGGAACTAACTGACACCCTAGCTCCTAAGGCTAACTCTACCTCCCAACTGACATCCTATCTAACTGCCACTATCTCGCAATGCTCCACTACATATGGAGATATAAAGGAGTGAGTAGCTCCATAATCAAATAAAATAGTAACCATACCACCTCGTATCATACCTATGGCCTGAATAATTGTGGCCTGATGCTTAGCATGGCAGTTATCAAACGCTGCATAGACCCTATGGGATCTACCCATGTCTCCAAATGTAGGCTCTGAAGTAGCTCCTCTCTGACCACCAATTGACTGTCCCTATAGGCACTCTCTCGCTATATGACCCATGCCACCACAAGTGTAATGTGACCCTCTAGTCTGAATATGTACTCCCTATGATCTAGACTGTTGTGGTCCTTCGGTCCTACTGGAATTACTATAACTACCCCTAGAGGACTGCTAAGTCCTAGGTGGCTGTGCCTAAGGGGTCTGTGTCCTTTGATCCTGTCTAGGACCCTGAGACTACCACTATTTGGGCTTAGAGTCATGATAACCCTATGAAGGCCTCTATTTAGAATCCTACTGAGATCTCTGCTGCTAAGAATGTTGACCCTTAAAGGATCCTGCTAAGTGATTCTGGTTCCCTTTCCAAGGGGGTCTCTGTTGTCTTGACTGCTGGGAAGAGGGGTTTCGGTGCTGAGACCAATCCCATGACTCTTGTCTGGTATGAATATCCTTAGCTATAAGTGTCATCTCAACTATCTCTCTGAATGTGGTAGGAAAGGCTAGGTGTACTATACTATGAAGAGACATATTGAGTCCCTTACTGAAATGATGGATATGCAGTTTCTTGTCCTTCATGTAATCAACATATGGAAGGAGATTGAGAAACTGACTCTCATACTAGGTCACTATGAGATCTCTTTGCTGGAGATCATGGAAATCCTCTATTTGTCTTTGTTTGAAATGCTCAGAGAGGTATCTCTCTTGAAAGCAGGCCACAAAAGAATCCCAAGTGAGTGTGTCAATACTCACTCCACCTATGGACTCCTCTTGCTCCCACCAAGTGGAGGCTTTCCCCTGAAGGAGATGGACTACAAGTCACACCTTTAGATTACTCCCATAAGGGCACAATCCAAAGCATTTTCATAAGCTCTATAACTGGGCCTCTTCTACTGACCCATCAGTGGATCCCAAAAACAAGGGTGGCTGGAGTCGCAATAACTATCGGATCTCATCTCCAACCTCTCTATGGGGTCTCTCTTTGACACAAATCTCATTCTCAGGTGGTACCTCAACCTGATGAATAGAATCACCCTCATGATCACCATGACCCTCAACATGTCTGGGTGGGGGACTCCTCCTTTTACTGTTAATTGCTCTATCACCCTTGGGAATCGGTGCTTGCCTTTCAGGAATCTATTGCTCAGGCTGCTGATCTATGGGTTGTAGTCTCTGCTGAATCACCCCAATCAAATTCTAGAGGTCATCTAGAATATCCTAGTTAGGGTTTTGAGGTGGTGGAGGTGGTGGTGGTGGTGGAGGTGGTACACCCCCCCCATTCTGCCTCAACATGGGAAGCTGTACGACCTCTGCCCCGTCAGCCAACTCGTGTGACACCAAGTATCCTACACAATAATTTAAGTTTTAAATGAGTTGAAACATAATGGGTTTAGGTTTCTAGTGTCGAAACATAGCTCTGATACCAAAATTTCATGCCAAAAACTAGGGCAAAACACACAGACAATTTTTTTTTAAACATTAAAAACACAACTATGATGACACAATACTACTGAAAGCGTTGAGGAAAGGTGACAACATTGTGAAGTTAATCTTCGAGCTAAAGAGTCCAGACATAGATTGAGTCGGGGTTATCAACAAAGGTGGATACAGAGTCGGTATTCCAACTTGATAATGACAAAAGACCCTACAATTTAGTACTACAGGGACACATGGATATACTAACTGCATTAATGGTCGACCTAGCAATTGAATTTAATTAACCCCATCTGATATCTTAAAATACTTGAACAAAACCAAATTTCATTATTCTATTCCCATTAGATTAAAATAAGGTTCTCACCATATAGTAATCTCATCTAATTTTAATACGAAAACGTGTATTTAAATTTCTTGACAATTTACATAAGTTCTACGATTGATTGATAGCTACAATAATTACATTCTAATTCACTTCTTTTATTTAGAAATAAAATCTTAAATTTCCTTTACACACACAATATTTAAATAAATAATCATTAAATCAATTGCAAGAATAAAATATGTCATATATTTGATCTACACTTAAAAACACTTAATACTATATGTAACATAATCTATTATTACAAAATCTATTAAATTTCTCCTTATAAATTAAAAAAACGCATAAAACATAAAGCATTTATCATTTTAAAATCTAAAATAATCAACTATAGTACAAAATTAATTACAACTAAAACCTATCAATAATTCCTAAACTAACTTAACACTACTAACCTATCTACTAACCTACCCTACTAACCTATTCTACCATCCCATCACCCCATTTCTCTAGCTCATGGCCCACTTTCCAAGTGGGTGGGGTGATGTGACAAGTGACAAAACATCCCCAAGATGAAAATTTTGAAATTCAAGGGAGGTGTAAGGTTTGTAGATTTTGTTTTTTGAAACTAAAGTTTGGGGGACCCACCAAAAGGTAATTTTCAAGTAAACAAGCTTGGGGAGACCAACATGGTATGTATGATAGGGGAGAAGAAGAATTTCGCATGGCAAGGTAAGATGGTAAGGATAGTAATAATTGTTGTTTTCCTTTTTTTTTTTATGAATTTAAAACTAAGGCATGCCAAATCCCATGCCCATGTGGAGGGTAAAATGGGTGTGGGGCCCACTATGTTATTAAGGTAATATAATGCATGTTATAACATATGTTTTTTAACTAGTTTTTTTTTCAAGGTTACACAAACCAAGAGGGATTAAGGGGGATTAGAACACTAATCACATACTTAGAGAGGGAATATTGGGGGGAATATTCTCTGTGGTAAAGAGAATTAAATCCTTTTCTCATACATTTTCCAGAGAGCATTTTGGCTCTCAAAAATCTAGAAAGTGATATTTTCGCCATCTCCTCTAACATTGCATTTCATTCATTTTTTTTTGTTGAAGCTAAATGTATGCAATATATATTCTATTGATGCATTACACTAAGAGGATTATTTATAGAGTATTGGTAGTAGGTAGTTGTTAATGAGTGTCATAATTTGATTAATAAACCATATTTAACATGTTTTCCCAAAGGATTTGAAATTGCAATATTGAATTCAAGGTAAGGTGTTTGATCATATTGTGGTATAAATCTAGATTTCAAGGGAGGAGAAAGAACAAATTAAATTTGAAATTTTGCAAGACCAAGATTTAAAAAGAAAACAAGAAATAACTTGAAATTCATCTAAACTTGAGCACATGATTTTTTTCATTTCACAAATGGTTACATCTTAATTTACAACATTGAAGACTACAAAATTTAATCTATTCCATTACAAATTCACCTTCAACATGAAGGCACAATACAAGAAAATATACTACAATGGAGAAGTCTCCAATATCAAGGCAACAAGAACACCATCCAAGCTCCAATTCCAAATGGCTCCAACACAAGGTTCCTCCAAAATCTACAAAAGATAACATGAAAATAACCATGGAGAGATCACCTCCCATCCTAGGTCTCAAGGAGACCACCCCTGACCTAGGAGAATTGGTAACCAATGAGTGACATTCACACCATTTTCACAATATAAAGCACAACAAGAAAACACCCATCCAAGGCTTGCACAATAGGATTCACCTTGAACCCATAACAAGGGGTGAAGGTGGATTTCCATGTAGGAGATTGCTAATGAAATACATACAAAACCATGACTTTCCAGGTCTATAATCCACATACACTCTTCTATACATTCTCCTCATTATCTCCCCCAAATCAAGATCCATAACCTTCATTGGCATGCAAGGGCCCATACACCTTGCATCTTTTCCCTCTTCTCTCCATGAGAAGAGACTCTACACTTCCATGGAATCAAACTAACCCCTTCCCCCATACATGGACACTTCTTCCCTATCCAAGGGTGAGTAATGCCATTGCACCCTTCACAAAACTCCCTCATTCAAACAAGAATAAAACCATAAGCATGAAATCAAACCAAAATCCCATTCCCTTACACCACAACAACACAAATCACATAAATCACATATACAAGAGAATGAAATACATACTACTCTAATTGCAACAAAACAAGAAAGATTTCATGGCAATGGTGGAGACCAACCTTCACAAGTGTTATGGCAAAATGATGTTTGAGAAGAGCTCAATCCCTTTTTCTTTCTTCAATCCAAAACCCTAATGTCTCTAAAAGTAGAGAGTGGGTGAACACCCTCTATCTCTACAAAGGACCTCTAAAAAGGTCTGCAAATCCTACCCACCCAACAACATTAATTTCAAAATTGACTTGTAAGTTCTTTTGCTATCCTATGTCCCCTATCATAAATGCAAGATTGGAAAGGAGTGTGAGTTTGGGTAAAAGGTCAAGACTCACTCCATTTTCAAAACATGTGAGTAATGGGTTATAAAGAGGGTCACCAAGGCCACTAGTGGGTTCTATAAGTGTTAGAGATGTTCCTAACCCATACCCCTATCATTAAGGTACTTGGATTTTCCTAAAATTGACCCTTAGGACCTCATTTTGGCCTCTATAAGTGACTAGAACAAAATTTAAGTTTAAACAATTTAATTGGGTTCCATTGCCAACCTTAGTAGACATGTCATCACATAAACACATAACAACTGTCAAGTGACACTGTAAAATAACATAATACAACATTGACATGTCACTAATTGCACAGTGAAAACACCTAATACATACAATTTACGGTCACAAATAAAATCACTTAACAACAAGGTTCAAATCTCTTTATTAGATTCAACCTAGGCTTTACAGTTTGTACATAGGGTTGGTTACTGATTCTCTGATAATTTCCATGGTACTTTTCCTGCACACTAAATTAAACATCAGTAGGTCAATAAAATCACATGCATATATATATATATATATATATATATATATATATATCAAATTGCATAATTAATTGACTAAACATTCTACATTTTCACTTAATAACCTTTTCTCATTTCTGTACCTGATAACTATAACCGATTGCCTAACCAAAATCACATAACATATTTTTCCATTTGCATTAAAATACTGAAATAATCATTATAATGCATGTGTATACCTAAAGCATCATTAACATCATCGATAAAGTATACAGAAGTAATACTCACATGACATAAATAATACTAATAATGTCCAGTCCATCAGATATAATGTCCCAAAATATCGAATCACAATGTATCAAAATAAGTGTATTAGCTGAGCTATGATGGGTCAGGGTGAGGCCTCACAACAACAAAATAAGAAAATTCTATAGTATTTAGCTCAAATACATTACCTCTTGACTTAGTACCAGATGTGATTAAATCTCCTATCTGACTTCTAATAGAACATTTCCCATCATTGAACTTCAGATGATAACCCTTTTCTACAAGTTTTCCAATAGTCAAAAAGTTATGCTTAAGTCCATCAAGAAGCAATACATCATTAGCATTAGTTTTACCATCAAGAGAAATTGGTCCCACTCCAATGATAAAATTAGGAGTATTGTCACCAAATCTATCTACACCACCATCATATTTAGTTAGTTGAATAAACTTATTTCTATCACCAGTCATATGATGTGAATAACCACTGTCCATGATCCATTTGGATTTCTTTTCAACATGTGAAACTAGGGATTTCCTTTCATGAATAGGTTCATCATCTTTAATAATAATAAATATGATTTCATCATAATCCACAACATCATCATTGGACACACCTTAACTAGCATTGCAACATTCCTTATTCTTGGACTAATTAGGTCTATGAAACTTAGATTTATGTTTAGGAACCCTTGTAGGAAATCTAGATACAAAATGACCTATCTTATTACATGTTAGGTATCTTTCCTTTAAACTTACCCTTACTTCTCTTTTCTCTCTTTGTGATCAGGGACACAATTTCATCTAACTTCCTTTCTTCTTCCTGTATATTTTCCCAATCACCAACATATTCACCAAGCTCTTCCTAAAATTCACTTATGTTGGTTCTCATAAGACATTATAAAGTCTTTTTGTTACTATGTACAGTCGCCTTGAATGTTGATTCAGCCTTAGGTAACGAATCTCCCAGCTCTGGGGCCTCAAAGGTAGTTAATTTCACAATCAACATCTCTTTGTTGAAGTTCTCCATCAAAGGTACGATCTCCTCTATAGCTTTAACTTTAGTTTTGTAAACAGGTGTCAAAGATCTAAGAATCTTTGTGATCACTTCTTCTTCACTATAGGTGCCTCTAGAGTTTCTAATGCCCATTACAACCTCAGTAACCCTCTATAAATATGCTCTAAGATTATCATCATCTTTCATTTTTAGGATTTCCATCTTTGTCTTCCAGTTATGTAACTTCTCTTGCTTAGTAAACTTATCTCCTTCATATAGTGCCTCTAATCTTGACCAAATTTTATGTGCAAAATCCAAATCTTTAACCTCTATGAATTCACCTTCAGAGAGAACACTAATTAGTGCTTCTCTTGCAACCATGTTACAAGAAAACAACTTCTTCTCATCATCAGTAGCTGTATCTAATTCATCTTCAATATTGACCTGATCATATTTCTTTATAATCAATTCCCAAACATAGCAGATGAGTTCTTGTCTTGTTCTTCCAACTGTCAGATTTTTCAGGATCAAACTTTAGACTTTCTTTCCTATAGAATGTCATCTTCAGGATGACCTCAAGCTATTAAGCTTTCTCTCAAAGAACCAAAAGCTCTGATACCAATTGTAAGCAATAATAGTCCACTAGTACAACCGAGGGGGGGGTGAATCAGTTGTATGCCAAATACTTTTAAAATTTAACCTTTAACAAAAAACATAAATGCAATTATGGACACATTAACAAAAACACCATAACACAACCATTTGTTGTTGAGGAAACCTGTTAAGGGAAAAACCCTAGTGGGAATTAGCACCCACAAATAATGCACTCAAAGTATAGTATCCATGTTAGGAGATTTAGCCATGTTAATAGATGATTATTACATACACTACACAGTCCCTGTTAAAGGAAAAACCCTATTAGGAGTCAAGAGAAACAACATGCTCACTACTCAAAGAAGGTTAAATCCACCTTCAAGACTCACTCTCTAAGATATAGATATACAAAGATATAATATCCAATGAACAAACCGATAGAAAATTTATTTGTTAAACAGTTCCAATGAATTTCATCAATCATAATCTCGACTCTACATCCAACAAACTTCTCAAATACAAGCTCACAGCTTCCACACTTTTCTATCCTCTCCTAATCAAGAAAAAATCTTTATACAAGTTTACAACAAGCAATTAGGTCGGCCATTTAAGAATTCCCCAATGAAAAATTAATTACATAACCCCTTGCTAAGATACATACATGACCTTAAACAAGTAAACATCAATTAAAAATCATCAAATATAATCCAAGATCTATAGTCCACACTCACTATCCATAATATATGCTACATCTCTGAAGGTGGACCCAAATAGGTCTTCTCCAAAACACATGCCACAAATGACATCACCGAGAGTCTTGTGACCCTAGAATCATAAAAAACATTCCTCAACATGTCTCTTGACATTCCCCAACCTCTCATAACATGAATCATGCTCACACTCAACTCAAAGACTACCTCTGTCACATTTCTTTGCTACTCTTATGTAAATATTCTTTACAAAATTCATTGTAACTCAAAAAAACACAAGAATAAAATCAAGAGACCTTATATATAAGATAAAGGTGCATCCTTGTATACATCCCCATCTTTTCATACATTGAAACATCGTATAGTGTTTGTACACTTTTGTTAGTCATCCATGCACCTATGATAGCTAGTTTGTCCATCTTAATCAAAAACACATGTTGACATCAATGAAAAAACATGAATGCCAACAAATCCATCAGAAGCCAATTACAACATGTAAATATGTCAATTCCTCCCATACTATTAGAAACAAGAGTAGGCCTAGTTATTGCCCCTAAGGGATAGCTAGGTGTTAGGATTCTTGTTCCTTTTGTGTTGTTAGTATAGTGATGCCATTACCTCACTAGTTACTTAGTTGTTAACCCTTTATAAAATGACCTATTCATACATAACCTTAATTTTAGGGCATGTACAAGATCATGGTGGGCCAAACTAGGCCCTGAGTGGTGATGAAAATTCAGAAACTTAGAGTTAGGCAACTTGACGTAAATTTTTGAATAGGTTATCAACATCATTTCAAAAATAGAATTTATAGAAAATTGAATGTAGTTTCTCAGCTACTATTTGTTTTGAAAAAAAAAAGTCTATTTGGTGAAAAATTGAACTTTGAATGTAGTTGTATTAAAATTTTAGGAAAAAGACAAAAAGAAGGTGTATGTCTGACCATCCTAACCACAATCAAATTATAATATTTTTTTTACAAGATTCAAGATATAATTAGGAGACTCATGTCTAGATGTGACACATATTTTCTTTTGTAATTTTTCTCAAGTAAATAATTAATTATAAGTTTTTAAATATAGATTTGTAAAAATATAAAAGTTTGTTGTCTGACCACCATAACTTGGTCAAAATTTTATGAAATTCATTTTTTAAATTATATAGTATGAAAAGTATAGAAGGTGATGCATGTGTTGGATTCAAAAAAATATGATACCATTTGAAAGTTATAATTATTTTGCAATTGGCCTATCAATGAAGAATTTAGTTGTAGTTTAAATAGAAAATGAATAATAATTATTTATTAAATTCAGAATAAGGCATAATTTTTTTTTTTGGATAAAAATGGCAGTCATTATATTTTATTAAGAAATGCTTCAGAAAGGCTCTAGGAGGAAAGAAGCAGAAAGAAAACCCCCCATCTTAGCCAAGAAATACATTTAAAACTAAAAAATAATTATTACAGCCGAACGAAGCTCCATAGCTATGGAGAGAAACCTTTAGGCCGAAAGATATACATGATATACATTATATCCCAACTTTGGGCATACCCAAAAAAACCCAAAAAAAAGCTAAGTGCCCAAGGAAAGCATTCGAAGGCAGGGGACGAAAGCTCCAAAAAATTGTATTGCACCAGCTACCTATGATTACCATGGCTTCTTTTTCCTACCATAATGGCAGGGAAACTGACAACCTGGGATGAGTTCCCCTAAAGAGCAAGCGGTTTCCTTAGAGAACTCAACCCATGGAGAAGAGGAAGACCCTGTGAGGCCATCTGAACCAAAAATAAGGCATAATTAATATTGCTAGAAAGTTGAGAATCTCCTTAAGAATCCCTTTTTGTTTCATTAATTTCAAGCAAAAAAAATCATCAACCACATGGGAAAAGACTTCAAAAGCAAGCAAACTCCTAAACACATTTTTTTTTTTGACTTTCCAAGTTTGGCATTCCTAGCCAAATCCCAAAGAAATCCCAAGGGAAATATCAAGGTTGCAGATTTGTGTTAGAGGTAATGAATATTGGATAATATTTGATATCCGTAGGTATTAGATATCAAAATTATCAAACATCCAATAGTTCCATCCATATCGAATACCAGATTCGTGATACTTTCTGATATTTAATTTTTGACAATTTATTGTATATAATATATCCTAATATATAATATATTATAACCTCTTATATAATTATCTACAATATATAATATATTAAACTATTATATTACTATTATTTATAATACTTAAAATATTATATTATGTTGTATTATACTATATTATATTATTTAATATATAAATACTTATATATTATTAATACATATACTATGACATAATTAATGATATTAATGTATTTATATTAGAAACTTTACCTAATATAAAATTTTATATTAAATAAATTATGTTTCCCTAGATCCCTCATATAATTTCCCATTTTCTCTCTCTCTCTCTCTCTCTCTCTCTCTCTCTCTCTCCATTTTTTGATACTTCCATCTCTCCCCCTCCCCCTAATTACCTCTCTCA
>MU224945.1:1326984-1343110 GCA_018584345.1 Thuja plicata
CTCTCTCTCTCTCTCTCTCTCTCTCTCTCTCTCTCTCTCTCTCTCTCTCCCCCCTATGAAATATACAAATTATATCATATATATATATATATAAATTGTTGAATAGGCCAAATAAATGAGAGGGAGAGAGGGGGGGTGAATCAGTTACTCAAATTTTGTTCTTCAAATTAAACTCAACTGGTAAGAATAGTTAAAGTGTGAAAACCATCACAACACTAAAAAAAATAATGCATAATAAACAATAGATTTTTACATGGAAACCCAAGGTGGGAAAAACCACAGAGAAACTAATTCTCGTGAAAATGAATACTGATTAAGGTGACACCGGTTAAGGTGATGTTTACAAATGCTCACTGTAGGTGTGGTTCACTGTCAGCTGGTCTAACTACCCTTAAATACAAAAAGGATATCACAACCAAGAGAAATAGATAATTATCAATAGGAGGCTCATTGCCTACATAATTTGGCTAACTACTAATGGGAGGCTCACTACCTACAGAATCTAGCTAACTTCCAATGCAATACTGATAATAATATATCCACCATTGAAACATCGAACACAATAGAGTGCTACCATTGATAACATATTATCATACAGATAAAAGAGTATATAGAGATATAATCCTTCTTTTGATGCTCGCATAATACTTCTCCATCCTCACAAGATCAACTTCAATATATACCAATGCATGCCAAAAAAAATTTTTATGTCAGCCTCACACAAATTGAAATAGATCACCCCAGATGATCTTATAGTAGTAGGGAATGAAATGTGGACCACATAATCATCCTCATGCAAATAAATATGCTAGATAGTCATCATAGTTGATGAATAAGCAAATACATGTTACAAGGAAAATGCTCGCTCTGAAGCACATCAACTGATAACCAGGGTATTCCAGACCCAAAGGAAAAGATCTCATCATGCTAACATGAATGGGACCAAGACAAATATAACATGCCTTCTAGTACATAGCTAACCAAAACTAGAAATACCGATGGGCTATCGGCATACCCCAACCAGGACACATCAACTAGGGGTGGACCCACAATAGTGGGTAAAACTTTTTTTCCTGAACGGACACTGAACTCTATATTTTGAAAAAAAATTCACTTTCAGATGCATATTGCCGCTAAACCGTTACATATCAGAAGATGAATCAAATTAGAGTCTTTTAGGATTTTCTATCTAGATTCTAAATATATTTTTAAATTTTTTTTTGGAATTGATATGAATCAATTTTTCTTTTTTCCCACGAAAATAGGTATGTTGCTGAAAATGTCATTTTCAAAGAGTGACATTATTTTTGTAAAGCATAATTTTTTTCTATAATAGATATCAATGTGGTTCTTTCAAATTTCATTTTATAAAATCCATATCTAGAATGTGGAATTGGTTTCATAACTTTATCTCTAGTATTTCATATTTTATTAACGTTTGAAGTTGACTAAACCATAATCTTGACATATGTTGTTTCCATAGCTTGTAACTTGTCGTGTATTTATCCAATTTCTATTTTTTTTTATATAATGAAGACTTCAATACTAGGCACATTGTTATTTTTCATGTTATTTTTCTCCTTTTTACTATTTTTCATTGAACGTCGAACACAAGGGTTTATATTTTGTAAGAAACCTATGTTAGATTGGCGTCAAAAAATATGTACATAATAAACTCAAAATTTATCAAATTTATAACCATTAGAAAGCTCATTATGAGTACTTGTGCCATGGAAAAGGGCGTGTCCATACTATTCTATTTGAGCCCTGTAATTGAGCCCCAAAGTAATGAAATCTTTAGAAATTTGTTGGCCTTTGTAAAATGGGCCTAATCTGGAGGTTTTGATATAAAGTACTTTCGATCGAAACTAATAGGTTTTAATAGAAAGTACTTGAGTTTTTTTGTGTGGTTAAAGTTTTAAATCAAGTACTTTTGACCAAAAGTAATAATTGGCTTTTGGTAGAAACCCTGGTCAACCAATTTAGTGTTTTTTTAAGGCTAGTAAATATCTCATATAAATAAACCTTTTTTTTGCCTTATTTTGTAATTTTAATTCACATTTTGGAGAAGGAAGACATTTGGAAGTGTATTTTTTTTTTCATTTTGTCAAATTTTAGTGGAGCAATTTTGTGAAGGAAAGCGATGGGAAATAAAAAAGATAAGGGTATATAAGACTGCACAAAATTATTCACCTGAGACCGAACAAAGACTACGTGAAGAATCACTCACAAGATATTATCATAGGAAACAAGCTGTCTCTCTCTCTCTATTTATTAAGTGGATGGTTAGGACTTATCTCAATGAAATATATATGCATGATATTGCAATTTTAAATAAGACCATTTAAGACCTAACATGAGTAATATGACCTAATAGGACCCCTTAAGACCTAACATAAGTAATAAGACCTAATATGACCTATTAAGACCTTATATGAATAATAAGACCTAATAAGACCCTTAACACCTAATAGGACCACATAAGACCTAATAGGACTAAGAGGACCTAATATGACATATTAAGACCAATTAAGACCTAACATGTCTAATAAGACCTAATATGACCTCTTAAGAACCAAAATGAGTAATAAGACCTAATAAGACCTAATAGGACTAATTAGAGGTTTAATAGGACCTATTAGGACCTAACATTATTAATAAGACCTAATAAGACCTAATACCTACTAATAAGACATAATAGGACCCTTAAGACCTAATAGGACCCCTTAAGACTTAATAGGAGTAATAGGATATATTAAGACCAATTAATACCAATTAACACCAATTAAGACCTAATAAGACCTAATAGGTGTAACCACCCTAATTTGGTCTGCTCTGACCAGCGACCCTATTTGCCCTAAGTGTGATCATACCCCTAATTATGTCAAGACAATTCTTCAATTAATTGGCATAATTCAAATTTAATTTCCTAAAATCAAAGTGATCTTATCACTAATTCACATTAATTGCCTTAGCCAATTAAATCAAATCAAAACAATTAAATCAAAAGAATTAAATACATGGCTAAGGTAATTAATTAAAAGGAATTAAATAAAATCCCTAATTACAACTCCTCACTTCCAAAATGGAAAGTCAATACATTAGACAATGAGAGTTAAATCACTTGGATCACCTCATATGGATCACCAAGGATTCAATCTCCACCTCTCTTCACAACTCAACCTTGACCTCTCATTCCTCAAATTCTTCTATAAAAGGAATGAATTTTGAGATCAATGGGCCCCTAATTTTAGAATTTCATTTGCAAACTTATGTTGTCCTAATTTATTAATGTATTTTAGCTTAATATTCTTAGAATTACACAATTTCTCTTTGGGAGCTCTAAAATGAACTTTTTAAAAGCATTTAGCTTGCATTATCTCTTAAATCTTCCATTCTAAGCATGAATGTGTCACTGATTTATGCATAATCTAAGGGAAAATTATAGAATTTATCATAATCTTCTTAGATAGGGAGAAATATGTTAATTTTAGTGATTTATATGTGCTTTTCCTTTTTTATTTCATGTTATTATCTCTAATGTAATGACATATTGAAGTGTTGTGTTGTAGCTTGTAGGTCCACAAAATACACACACATTTCTAGTGCCCACCGTGGGGAAAAACCTCAGATTTATCCTCTTTTCTAAGTTTATTTTTGCTAATTTGTGTTCTCTATTTTTAGGTTTAGAGTCGCATTTAATTTCCAAAGATCGCATTCAAGAAAGATCATCACATTCAAGAAATATCACCACATCCTAGATTTCTATCATCGTATCCTATATATCCTGAATCGCATCCAGGGAAATCTCACATCAGGTAATTCCTACATTGCCTTTAGTGTAAAGGCTCGCATTCAGGAAAGATAATCACATCCAGGAATTCTAGGATCGCATCTTGTAAAGGCAGTCACATTTGGTTGGTTGAGTTGCAAATTTAAAAGTCTAACCACTAATCTTCTAACCATTCCTATTTCTGTATTTTGAATAGCCTAACATTTTCTTGCAGGTTGCTGTCAGAGAATTTTTGTGAAAGAATGGAAAACAACTAATAATTTGTGGGTTGCAGGTTGCCAAATTGCTCAACTTGACTTTTATTTTGCTAAGCTTTCAAACTTAAGAACATTTTCCATCATTTGGTAAATTGAATAGAGGATTATGCTCTTTTCCTTTAAGGAAAATCAGAAACTCAAAAGTCAATTTAAAAATTAATGAGAATTTGAGGAAATGAGAAACCAAACAAATTTTCTAAAGTTGAAGAGTAATTGAACAAGCTATTCATTAAATTTGGGGAAATTGAACCAGCAAATATTTCTAATTTTTGGATAGTAATTGAACAAGAAAGTCACTAAATTTGTGGAAAATGAACAAAGAAAATATTTCTATTTTTGGAGAGTAATTCAAGAAGTAAATAATCTTAAATTGGGGAAATTGAACAAGACAAATTTTTCTTCCATATGCTTTGTCTTTCCTTACAATAGGAATTTAAAAGTGAAATTTAAAAACATTACCTAGTCCAACTAGAGGATTTTCTCTTTTTCCCAAGTTGGAAGAATCAAAGACTCGTCATGGGGGATTAAGCTTTGAGTTATAAAGTTTGAGGAAATGGACATGTTTGGTGTACTTGTGGGAGAAAATGGCATGGAATAGGAGAGTATGATCTACTTCTCACGAAGAATCATAAATCTAGACTCCTAAGTCACCAATTCTTTGTCATTTGATTTCAAAACATTAGAGGGCCTTCTGGTTGTTGAAAAAATCTTTTGGGAGGACCCAAGTGAGGATAGGTTTTATGCCAACCCTTCCAACTCACTATAATCAATATGCTTCCTTGTAGGCCAAATCCTTAGAAGACGTAGTTAGTTTTGTTCCTGGAATTTTGACATCATTCCTTGAACATGCTTCAGTGTGTGTTGAGTGGAGCCGCTTGAATCTTGCTTGCAAGACTACACAAATTTGAGTACTTATAGGGATATACACCTCAATTTTTCCTTGTGCAATTCTATGGGGGACAATTACGAACAAATGCCCACAATTAAAAAACATTTGTAGAAAAACTACCTTGTTTATCTCCAAAAGGGTGATAGTATTCATAAAAGGAAAATAGTAATTACCCCAATACACTTGTCATTCTGTACCCTCACTTGCATTTGGAGTTGGCTAATATGTCATCATGAATGGAGCCATTGTGTGCTTGGTGATAGTCATATTCTGATTAGCATGTGAGTGTGTACCTGAGTCTACGAGAAAATATTTTCACTCTATGCCTAGAATCTAGGGAATATGGATGTGTTTGATCACCTTAATAAAGAAACATTGCTTGATGTGTCCTAAAATCTCACTAAAAAGATAATCTCCTTAAAACAAGTAATAAATTTCAATCCCTGACATACATGTTGTTTAGAACTCTCTAGAAAGTCTCAGCCAAACTCTGCTGTCAGAATAAATTTCACTTACTTCGAGACAAAACTGACAAAACTTGAAAAACCATCAAAGGATTTCATATGGTCATTCCTAGGTCACATTTGGTTTCATTAGCTAGCATCTATGGAAATTCTTTCTTTTTTTCATTCCTGGCTCGCATGCAGGAAAGTTTCTCACATACTGAATATCAAAGCTTGCATCTAGTTTGCATCAATTTGCATCTGGTAAATCACAACTCGCATTTAGGGAGTTGCATCTAGGATAGTGGGTACTTGCACACATGTCACTTAGAGAAAATTAGTATTTCTAGATACCCTTTTGGCTCTTCAGTGTGGTCTTGTTTCTCTTGTTGGTCCACCTGTCATTGTTTCACAATTTTCTTAGAAGTTTACCTTGCATTTCCTTTTGGATTCTCACAATTGGTCCCAAAATGTGTAGTCTTTTCACTTTTTAAAACCTCTTGATTCCCAGCTCACTATCAGGGCATTCCAACCATCTAACGCTGGAGTCATTCACTCAAAACAAACATAAACACTCTTTCACAACTTGGACATACTTCCTTGGACAATTTGAAATCCTATTGACACTATTGGAAAACCTTTGATGAAGTTGAGACCCAACTTTCATGGTTAACACAAGATGTAATCAATACCTTATTGACGAATCAAAGATGCCTCCTAGATTACTCATGTTTCAAGAAGGAGAGACATCTTGCAATCCCCTATTCAATCAAGACTCACCCCCAATGGAAGCTCCTCATAAAGGAAGGAGTGCATCTTTTGATGAATGTAACAATGAACAAGACCATAATGAATGAGAAAGTAGTCACGAAGAACAAAATCTAGGTCATCATTTGTTTGACTTGGATAGTGATGAATACATATCCGAAGAAGAGTATAAAAAATTCAAACAAAGTAGAAAATTCCAAAGGACCTTGGAAAAGATCATTGGTGAAGACAAAGAGAAATATTTCCTACACTTAGCTTCTCTTGGGGTCAGACTTCCCAAAGAATATGATGTTGAGAGACTAAAGGAAAAGGAGTTACCAACACCTATTTCTATTCTCACCAAGCAATTTACCTTAATGCAATCCAAACTTGCGACACTCAAGAAAGAAAAGATCAAACCAACAAAAAAGTACTCTTTGGAACACATATGTCCATTTCCTTTTGACAAGAGTATCAACATGGTTCCATTTCCTCCTAACATGGCAAGACCCAAATATGACAAGTACATGGGAGAAACTGATCCACATGACCATCTTAGAGAATTTTGTTCTCTAAGCATAGAGTACATGCATGAACCTACTTATCTAATGAGGATATTTCTGGGAAGTCTAGGCAGAAATGCTATGGAGTGGTTCTCCAAACTCACACCTAGTGTGCAATCTTTTGAGGAGTTAATACAAACAATTTTCTAACATTACTCCTATAACACACAACATAATGTAACCATGATGGATCTTTGTAACAAAAAACAAAGAATGGGTATATCCTTTACACAATTTTTTCAAAGGTGGAGGAGAATCTTTCCAAGGTACTCAAGAGAAATACCTAAATCTGAAAAGATGGAAATCTTTATCAACAACTTGGTGCCTGAAATGAACTATGCTTTACAAATGCAAGATTCACCTAGTTTTGATAGAATGATCAAGAATGCTATTCATGCCGAAGACACCATGGTCAAGGAAGGAGAAATCACACTCCAATGTGATAATAAATCTAACAACTAAAACAACAAACCTAAATGGTGGAACAAGAATAAGAATGTTGTTAGTGATGGAGTGGTGGAAGCATCCAATGCAAATCCTAAACCAGAAGTGTTCAATCTAATGAATAGCTTACAAGAAAACAAAGAAGCTAAGGTAACAACCATAATACCAAGAGAAAACGATGAGAAAAACAAGAGTAAACCACGGACTTCTAGGCCTCAAAGAATATTTATGCCATTGGGAGAACCTCTTAGGACAGTTTTAAAGACACTCTTGGATAATAAAGTCCTCAGGATACCAGATTCAAAACCATGGGAACCAGAAGTTAAACCAAGATGGTGGAATGACAATGCCTATTGTGTCTTTCATAAGAGCACATGACATAAGACTAATAATTGTGTTAAGCTCAAACACGTTATACAATATCTTATCAAAGGAGGAAAAATAAAAATGGAAGGACATACCACTAACGAAGATCACATGGCATTTAAAAAAACATTCCCTAAATATGAAAAAGAGGAAGATTATAAAGGAAAAGGAAATGAAGTGAATTACACCTACTCTCATAAATATAATGTGATCAACATGTTGGACATTAAAAGTAAATCAATCAATGTGATCACTATTAAAGGTGCCAAAGACACATCAACACATTCAAACATGGTAACGGGAAGCCAAGAACAAGTCACGATCAAAGGAGCTAACTCCTCATCTAAGCAAGCAACATCCTCTAAAGTACCTATTGTCACAATTCCTAAACCAGTAGCAACAAGACAAACAACTAATATACCATCTATAAACTATAAATTGGTAGACCAATTGCAAAGCACCTCAGCTCAAATTTCTATATATGATTTACTAAATATCTCTTCAATGCATAGGGAAGTTCTTGAAAAATCCCTACATTGTACAAATGTTCCAAAAGACATTGATGTAGAAAAGTTCCAGGCAATGGTCAATCAAATTTTAGCTCCACATTACCTCTCCTTTTTAGAAGAAGATGAAAAGTCCTTGGCTCATCCGCATAACTAACACCTTCACATTTAATTCTTGATTCCAAAATCTCATGTCAAATGTGTATTGATAGATGGAGGCACAGGGTTGAACATATGTACTTTCAATCTGATCAAGAAATTGGGTCTTTCAAAAAAAACCATTGATTCAAGAAGTAAGATAACCATCAAGGCTTACAATGAAGAAGAAATATCATCCAAAGGGCTCATTGTTCTACTAATCAAAATAGGACCAATTGAACGCAATGTGATTTCTCAATTTCTCGATCTACCATCGGCCTATAATATATTATCAGGGAGACCTTGGATACATGAAATGCAAGAATTTTAATCTACATATCACCAATGCGTCAAATTCCCACATAATGGGGTGGAAGTGAAAATTCCAGCAGATTCAAGCTACACTTGCAATAATGTTAAATTAGATAAGATGGTTTCTCACAATATGGAAGTCCCAAAAGAATCCATGCCTGAAAATTCTAAAGACTTGGTGATAAGAAGCTTTGGAAAGACACTAAAACTTGAATAAACTAGTATGGGGGAATACAAACTAGACATGATGTCGTCATTGACTAACATTCCCATGTCTCCAAGATATTATGGGAAACCTTCCTCATATTTCACACCTACTACATCAAAAGAAAAAGACATTCACAAACCAACTGGTATGGTTAGAGCCTCTACTTCTCAAGAGGATGAAAAAGAAGATAAAGCAGTGTTGGCTTGGTTTTATTAAGGAGAACATAGAGAAAATGAGGTAAAACATGTGGAGATATCCCCAAAAAAGTATGGTAAAGCATATGACCTTCTCAAAAAAATTGGTTACAAAGGGAAGGGACCTTTAGGTGATAAAGGAAAAGGACTTGTTGAACCTATACACATGGAATTTAGAAACACCAAAGACAAAATAGGGTTAGGTTTCAATAATAGTTCAGAAAACCCTACTTCAAGAGATGGTCTAATTTTTGATGAAGGAAGTGATGGTGAGGAATAAGAAACAACACTTGAACCATGGACATATAAAATATTATTACACACTGGTATTGAGTATCTCAAATATCAAGGAGGAAGATATGTACCTACTTTTGTAGCACAAAAAGAGCATCATGTACCTTTGTTGTCACAAACTAATGTCCAAGAAGTAGAGGAAGAAACAGATGACTCTCCAATAGTCCAACAGATAGAAGAAACTCATGAAGAAATACTCCAACAACAATATGTGCATCCTAACTGGGGGAAATTGGTGACAATATCATATGTCCTAGACTTACCACACTTTTATCTACAAGTGGCTAATAGGGTACATCAGGTAACCATTGATGAGTTTTTAAACAAATTTGATGACAAAATAATAGACTCACATGATTATGAATGGGATCACATGTCTGATGCTACCATGGACATTGAGATAGATGTGATTCATAAATTTGCATCTCTATTGGAAAGAGGAGAAAGTTCTAACACTTCCTCTAACATTGTTCTTGTCCCAGAATAAGATGAGATACTATTACCCATGATTGTTGATGGAGATACTGGTGCTTTCCTAGGTCTAGAGGACATTCAAAGGATACAAGCTATGATTTTTAACTTGATGAGAGAAGAAAAAGAAATCTCAATTGATGAGTCACTAGAGTTAGATCCTCGTATTAATCACAATGACCCTACTAATGATGATTTGACTCTTAATGATCTAAACGTTGTAGAAGATAACTTAATAGAACATGTCTTTTCAGTTAATAGTCTTGACACTAATGCGATGTTGTCCTTACCAAACTCCAAATTATTATCCTTGGTGAACCCTAACCTGATTGATTGGACCAATTCAGTCCCTACTCCTATCATGAACTTTTACAATGACTATACTTTGGCCTATTATCTAAATTCTTGTGAACCCTATACTTCTTCCACCAATGCAAGGAGTGTGAACATGACAGAGGAGGATATGAAGTTTCTTTGTCACAGATTGAAAAAAAAAAGAAAAAGAAAAGAGCTGATGGTGAAAACCACATTGTGATAGTATCAGATTCCAAAATAGTAAAAATAAAAGATGTATCTGATGGTGAAAACCTCTCAGAAGTGCCAAAAGATGAGATTCTTGATATCCTTCCTGAGCACTTTCAAGAAATATCTTCAATTCCGATAGA
This sequence comes from Thuja plicata, assembly GCA_018584345.1. Taxonomy (NCBI): domain Eukaryota; kingdom Viridiplantae; phylum Streptophyta; class Pinopsida; order Cupressales; family Cupressaceae; genus Thuja; species Thuja plicata. The sequence goes on from MU224945.1 coordinate 1,337,275, forward strand.
ACCAAAATAACTAGTTAACTTGGGAATATCAGAAGCTCCTCAATTTGTTCACCTAACACAATCCTTATCAGAAGAAGAAAAGATACAGTTCACTGAATTCCTCAAAGAGAAGAAGATCAAATTTTCATGGTCTTACACTGATATGCCTGGACTTGATCCTGAGTTAATAATGCATCACCTATCTATAGCTTTTGGAATCAAACCCGTCAAACAAAAATAAAGGAAGATGCACCCACATGTGGCATTATTAGTAAAAGTAGATCTAGAAAAAATATTTAAAAATGGATTCATAAGACTCATCACTTATGCAGGATGGATTTCTAATGTGGTACTAGTTTCTAAAATAGATAAATCTATCAGGATCTACATAGACTTTAGAGATCTAAACAAAGCTTGTCATAAAAATGATTTTCCACTACTCAACATTGATATGATTATAGATATCATAACAGGATATCAGATGCATTCTCTCATGGATGGATTTTTGGACTATAACCAAACTAAGATTGCTCTTGAAGACCAAGAAAATACAACATTTACATGTGCATGTGGAACATTTTGCTGGAACGTCATGCCATTTGGACTAAATAATGTTGGTGCTACATACCAAAGAGTTATGACAATAATCTTCCATGACATGATACACAAAAACATGGAGGACTATGTGGATGATACATTATCCAAGTCAAAAATAAGAACAACTCACATTCAAGACTTGAGAAACATACTAGATCACATGGAGAAATTTCAACTAAGGCTTAATCCAAAGAAATGTGCATTTGGAGTCCAATCAAGGAAAATCTTAGGGTTTATTGTATTATCTAAAGGATTTGAGGTGGACCCTAAAAAGGTAAAAGCTATATTGGAAATGTCACCACCTTGCAATATTAGTTAAATGAGGACACTTCAAGGAAGACTTTAGTCCATTAGGATATTTTTGTCCCAACTAGAAGATAGAGCACAACCTTTCACAAAATTACTACATAAAGGTGTTACTTTCAAATGGGATGAGCAATGTGTAAACAACTTCAAAGAATTAAAATATTACTTTGCTACTCCTCCCATTCTCATGTCGCCTATTCATGGAAAACCATTACTACTCTATATCTCAGATATGGCTACATCGCTTGGAGTATTGCTAGCACATGAGGATGAAAATAAAAAGGAAAGAGATATCTATTATATCAGTAGGACCTTGGTGTCTTATGAAATCAACTACATTATTGCTGAAAAATCTTGCTTAGCGGTTGTTTTTGCATCCCAGAAATTGAGACACTGCATGCTCTCGCATACAGTAAAAATTATTGCAAAAATAGATCCTCTCAAATATCTCTTGAGTAAAATAGTATTGACAGGAAGACTAGTAAAATGGGTCCTGATTCTAAGTGAATTTGATATTGAGTATGTGGATAGAAGGGCTATCAAAGGACAAGTCCTAGCAAATCAACTAGTTGATTCACCATTGCAAGATGATGCACCTTTGATAATTGAATTTCTAGAAGAACCAATCATGCACTTAACTGAATATCCATAAAAGATGTATTTTGATGGTTCATTCACACAACAAGGATCTGGAGTAGGAGTACTATTTATCACTCCTCAAGGCTACAAGATACCCAAGGCATATAAATTGATGTTTCTATGCACGAATAACATCTCAAAATATGAAGCATTGGTAAATGGACTCAAGCTTTCTATGGAATGGAGAATTATAGAGTTACATGTGTATGGTGACTCTCAACTCATTATCAACCAAGTAAATGGAGATTATCAGACAAAAGATGAGAAACTAATGCCTTAAAAACAACTAGTAGAAGACTTAAAAAAGTACTTTGTCTTCATAACATTCCAAAAAATAGCAAGAATGGAAAACAAAGTTGCAGATGCTATGGGTATGCTGGCATCCATGTTAAAAATGGAAGAAAACCAATTCCTCTATGAATTATTGGTGAAGAATTATCCTTTCTAGCCTTTGATACACTTGAATCCCAAGTGATTTGTGCTTTAAATGTCGAATACCAATCCCGATATGCCAAAATAATTGCCTATCTTACTGATCAAACCATACCCAATGGCTTATCTAGGAATGAAAAATGAGATTTAATTAGGAAAGCATCGTGTTATATCCTCACCACTAATAAATTATATAGATGAGGTCTTGACGGTATGATTCTTAGGTGTTTATAAAAAGAAGAGTCTAACCGTGCATTAAAAGAGGTTCACGAAGGTGTATGTGGATCGCACTTGAATGAATTTTCATTAGCTAAGAAACTATTAAGAGCTGGCTATTACTAGGCTACAATGGAAAAATATGATGTGCAATTTTCTAAAACATGTCACAAATGTCAAACACATGGAAACCTTATCCATGCTCTAGCCAAAGAGCTCATACCTTTTATAACACATTGGCCATTTCAAAAATGTGCCTTTGATCTTCTTGGACAGATCTATCCTAATTCTTCAAGTGGACACAAGTACATCATTACAACAACTGAGTATTTTACTAAGTGGGTCGAGGTCATGCTGCTAATCAAATCAACTGGAAAATAGGTTTCTATGTTCAACTTGAACTACATCTTTTGTAGGTATGGGATACCCTCTTCTATTGTAATAGATAATGGAGGTCAGTTCAAAAACCAAGATATTGAGGACCTTTGTATATAGTTTCATATCACCCAAGATTGTTCTTCAATCTATTATCCTCAAGGTAATGGACAAGTTGAGGCTTCAAACAAAAACATTCTAAAAATCTTACATAGAACTATAAGTAAGTATGGAAAAGATTGACATTTGCAACTAAATCTAGCATTATGGGCCTACAAAACAAGTATTTGAATACCAATAGGAGCCACACCATTTTCTCTATTCTATTGTGTAGAAGCAGTGCTATCCATTGAAGTAGAAATTCCATCTTTGCGAGTATCTCTCCAAGGTCTTGTTACAGATGAAAAATACCGCATTGATAGGGTTCATGCACTAGAACTACTAGATGAGTGCAAGCAACAAGCATTCAACCATCTCAAAGTGGACCAAAAAAGAATGTCAAAAGGGTACAATAAGGAGGTAAAACTACAACAATTTCAAGTGGGGGATCTTTTTCTCAAAGAGAATCCTAAAAACCAATCAAATAAAGAACAAAAAGGCAAGTTTGAACCCAACTAGATGGAGACTTTTTTTACTACTAAATTTTTTGGGACTGGAGCTTATCAGTTAGCTACACATGAGGGAGATGTTCTTCCTGATCCCATCAATACTCTACGCTTGAAGCAGTTCTACTCTTGACATCTAGCTGACAAAGCCTGTGCAGTGGAAATAGTTCTCAAAAAATACCAAAAACTAGAAAATTGATCCTGAAGAAATCCAAAAACAGTGGAAAAAGTCCTAAAAAAAAGGTATCCTTGGTGAAAACCTGGCAAACAAGCACCTTGATGCTAAAAAATAAAAAAAATAAAAAATAAAAAAAAATTGAAAAAGATTAAAGTGCCTGGGTGAAAACCTGGAAAATAGGTGTCTTGGAAGCAAAAACAAAAAGATTTTACTAGTGGTGTAAACCTGGAAAATAGGTGTCCCTTGTACTCTGCTCTCTATCTATCAATGCACTGCTAACACTAATCCTTCATGATCACACTTGTGCTATTGGTTGACTCTAATTCCTTACAAATGTCCTATCCTTTCCTAGGATTTGTCTGCATTTGCATCTTAGGAATAGTCATTCTGCACTAGGGGCATCATTGCTAGCATGTTTAGTCTATGTCTACTATGTTGTTCTAGGTTCCTGTCTAGGATGGTTTGCCTCTCAACATATTATTTCTAAATACTTGCATCAAAACATCACTATCACAAATGAGGGTATTTCTTAAACACCACCTATTTGTAACAGACATCATACTAGTGTTTATCAACACTTTAAATCATACTAGTGTTTCTCAACACTTTAATTGAATAGTGTTCATAAACACTATTGCCCAAATTTTCCATCCTATGCAATTTGGCCTGTTTTGCCCTGTCATTCATGCTCATTCTCTGAATTTCTTGCTTTATGCTCTTTCCCGGGCTTTCTAATTTTTAAATCCTTTGTGTTTACCGCGCGAAAAATGGTCATGTCCCTTTTTGAAGTTATGTCTCAGCTCGTCGCTCTGTTGCATTAGTTTTTATGTCATGTCCTTATGTTGCGTGACTGCGTGACGAGTTGCAATTGAGGGTCATCGCGCAATCGCGAGCAGTTTATAAAGAGTTCTGTTCTATCTGCGACTGTGCAACGAGTTGTAAATCATGTCATCGTGCAATCGCGATCTATTTTTAAGTAGCTCCGATCTGTCCGTGAATTCATGACGAGCTGTCCGAGAAAGGGAATCACGCAGTCGTGAGGCCTTGTCAAAGTTGGGTTATGAGCTCGCAGGTGTGCGACGAGCTAAACAAGGGACGCGTCGCACAGTCGCACAAATAGTTTTCAAAGTTGATATGGGTCTGCAACCGAGCGACCAAAGGGACTAATTAACTCATTTCTCACCCGCTGATGTTTTGGGGTGATCGGAGACGAGCTCGCGAGCTTGCGACTGAATAGAAAATGGAGAGTGTCGCATAGTCACCCATCATTAAAGATCAAAGGAAAGAAGCTCGCGAGTGAGCGATTGAAGAAGGAGAAGGTGTCGTCGCACACTCACAGCAAGGGGTGAAGTAATATTTTAAGGCCCGCAAGTTGGCGACTAGTAAAAAATTAGCTGCTATCGTGCACTCACGCATGAAATGAAAGTAGAGAGTAAAGGCTCGCAAGTTTGCGACCAAGTAAAAAGATGGATTCCGTCGCCTACTCGCACATGAAATAAAAACAGAGTAAAAGGTTGTGTGGGTATGCGATCAGACAAAGGGTGCAGACAGAAACAATGAACTGTTAGAGAAGAATTTGTCAAGGGAGTTGATAGTGCATTCAATGTGCATTCACCATGTTCACCATGTCCAGGACCCAGGTTGTTTAGTTTGCAGAGGTGAGATGTTTTGCTCAGCTTGCAGGGTTTCAAAGATTAATCAAAGTATTCTAAATTGTAGGATTATGCACAGAACTGTATGTCGATCCCAGGATTAGATTTGTTTCAATATCGGCAAAGGAAAGGTGATTCAGGATGCGACAGGTCGAGGAACAGATGGCATCGCTTACTCAGCGAATGAAAAGAAACAGAAACATCAGATATTTTTCTCAGACGGTGGAAAGATCAGATTTTAAAAAGATCAGAGGATGCAGTTGATAAAGTTTGCAGAAGAGTTATTGCATTTCAGAGACTTTTTGTGACTCTTCTAGAGGGATAAGACTACTTTTGAGAAGGGCCATTTATGTTGATATTTCCTTGTTATGACTTTTGGGTTCACCAAGTTGCATTTTGGCAGACTTTTGAAGAGTTAGAAAGGTGGCTGGACAGGCCAAATCTGATCCAGAAGTTATTACTCTCCAAAATGCAGTTGGCTAAAAAGCATAAGTATGAGTTGAAGACTCATTTTGAAGAGAGGTTCATTTTTGTAAAGGAGAGAAGCCCACTTTTGCAAGGAAGTCATCTTTTCTCAGAAAGCCATCTGTGGTATTTGTTATACCCTCTAGTTTTTCTACTCTTTGTAATCTCCCATTGATGATTAAGACATTCTTGAGGTACTTGTGATATTTGTTTTATCCCTATCTTCACTATCTCAATTATCTCTTATTGGATTGAAGTTTATGAATGTTGTTAATGGAAATTGGGGTTCCTAGTCCCTCTCACTTTCTGTGCTTTTGTGTGTTACTGTGTCTGATATGATTTTAGATGTTTTGTGGGTATACTACAACCCCTAGCAGTCTTGTCTCATTCCT
>MU224945.1:1355898-1379412 GCA_018584345.1 Thuja plicata
TGTTGAATTCAAGCTCTATATGAATTGTGAGGGAACCAATTTTCAAAATTCTTGCATTGTTGAATTTAAAATTCCAAGTAAAATCTACTAGAGGTGGAAATTTAGTAGTTTCTTGTAGAATTCTAAATCCCTGGTTATAGAGCTTGAAACCCTAGCACATATACAATGAAAATGGGTAAGAAGGTAGCTATTTTGGAACTGTTTGGTAAGTTAAATGAAGACATGTTGGTGAAACTAAATGGTAAAAGAGTTTTTTTGCAGTTAAGTGGTCCTGACGGGCCAGAGGATAAATTGTTAGTTGACTTGGAAGGATTTAGGAATGCCAAATTGCTTGAGACTAGCTGGAGCCTCTTTGAACACTGGTATCATAAGATGAATCTCAAATTTTCTCTGAGAAATGCATGGAATCTTGATATGGGGACATTAGCTGTCTCTAATGTGTTTGTAGATGTAGATTTCATTAAGGCTGTGGTTTGAATATATGTTGCTAGAAGGAGGTGTGTTGTCAGCTGCTGGCCATGAGATGGTCAACATGTCAAAGTTAGCAATCTTAGAAGTGTTCTGGTTGAATTCAGCTACCACAAAGCTGATCAATTTTATCAGATTTGTGGAAAACTACAAAACACATTTGTATGTATATAGAAACATTGTCCTCCCCAAGTTCAGAATCAAGCACCCTTAGCGGAAAAGTAATTTAATTTCAAGATTAGAGAAAGATCCTTTGGGATAGACACATTTGAACACTACTTTGTCAACACATTTCACATTGTGTCAGATTCTAGGGTGGGATGCAAAGCCCTAAATGCCAATTCCATATATGTGTTTGGATTTAGACCTTCAAGGCCTTATGCAAAATGTTGAATTTTATTTTACAACATACTTTGAAGAGAAGATGCATGAAAAGTTGGTGATTTCAAAGGGAAATCCAAAGAAGTTTGAATTTAATTATTTAAGTGGTGTTTGGTATTTACTCCATTTCTCTATAAATTGGAGACACAAGATAGTAGTTTAATGAGATTGCTACAAGTATGCAGATGTTGCTAAAGTGTTGTTAGAGCTCAGAGTGTTAGTGTATGGATGTATTTCTCCTTTCAAGATTAATACATGTCCTCTTTCTTGTGTGGAATTTTTTTAAAAAGGGTTTCTGCATGTAAATCTTGTGTATCTTTGGTTAGCTGATTTATCTCTTATTGCTCGTTGTGAAATTACATAATTTTAATTATATGGTAATCTTTGTTTAATAAACAAATTTCATATTTGCACACACCTTCTATAGATTTTATTATAGTAGTTTCACCTTATTTCTGAACACAAGTCTCCCACTCACCTAACAATCATCGTATTAATTATATTTGTACTCACCAAACAATCATCAAATTAAATATATTAGTTGATGTCTTGACTATTGAACTGGTAAATTGAGACATACTTGACTAACCACAATGCAAGAATTCCAATCATCAGTGATTTCTCAACTATCCCCAACAACACTTATTATGTGATTTGAGACATACTTGTTTTTATAGATACACACCTCTAGGTCTATGAATTGAGACATCCTCACCTCGATAAGATCCACACATTTAATAATGTAAATACAACAATGTCAAAAGTAGATCACTTACTACAAGAAATGTTTCTAGGTTGAGATGCCTTAATATCCAATATATCTAAAATAGAATAAACCTTAAGGAAAGGTAATGGTGTACAATACTTCTTATGGAAGAAGCCACTCCATGTTGTATTTCCAAGAGACCCCAAACACAATACTATACTCATCACCTATCCTTACAATGATAAATATTGTTTATAAGTTATTGAACCAAAATTAAGTATGTAGATATGGTATGTTGGTAAGACAAAGGTTGGGTATATTTTGCATATGTCCATACATAAACATATAAATTTATAGCTCCTCCGTGGAACATTCCTTGTACATTTATACAAATTTCTAACTAGTTTACAAGAAAGGGCAAGTGTTAGCCAAGGGAAAGTTGGTTTTTGAGTCTCGTGTATGGTATGTGGTAGTTTTTGTAAAGAATCTTTGCAATTTGATTGGGATGCTTATACTTTGTGTTAATGGATGGATGACATCAACTAAGGAAGTTTCTATAATAGGAACATATGATAGAATGAGATTTTAATATAACTTTTTAAAACTATTATCTGTGTAGTTTCTCAATCCTTTTGTTGACTGTTCCTGGAAGTTCTGTGTACAAAAAAAAAGTTGGTTTGAAGTTCCAATGGTTAATTTATTTTCTATTCCTCCTCCCTACTAAAAAATGGTCAAATGTTCAATAGGTAATGCAGTGAAATGTTTGAGTCAAAATCCAAATCAACGTCTCTGCAGATGCTACATTTTTCATGATTCATTTGCTAGGTTTGTCATGCAAAAACCATATGCAATTTATTCATCTCATATGAAACAAAGAAACCCTAATTGGTTACTCCAATTGAAAACTAACAACACTTCATAACCCATATTGTTGCAAATTGACAAATAGTTTAATGTCGGATAAACACAATACAAATAGAATGAGAACAATCGATACCAACCTAATTTTGTGTAAGTCTAAAATAAATCTGCCTTCCGTTTGATCACGCATAGATGGTGTTGGTTCAATCACTTCAATGCATATGTACTCTATGCCTTCTATTCGTGCCCTCCTTCAACTCTTCTTCGCTGCATAATCACAATGAATTGAAATGAAACATTTTTTTTTAAGTTATATTGATCATGTTTGTCGCAATTACAACAAAATGTCCTGGTTGTTGTAATTCCGACCAACACGGGAATGGATTAAAAAAAAATCAAAGTTTTCCTTCCATTTTATGACCAAGAAAAACAAATGTAATGCATGCTGGGAAATTTAGGTTGAAATTTAGGGTCAAATGTACTAGTGCATCTGGGTGCTGATATAGATGTGCAAGCTTGAAGCAATGTTTCTCCAAGGTGACCACCATCAAGTTCAGAACTGGTATCTTTAAGATATTTGTTCTATTGACCTTTGTTCGATCAAGTTCAAAGTCAATACTATCAGTCTTAGTTAAATCAAGTGCGAGAATGATCTCATTAGATATTTCATTCAATCAAGGGTGGAATTCTCAACCTTTTCGAAGTCAATATCAAACATTCTTTGAATCAATGCACTGCTCGCACATCAATTCAAAGAGGGTCAAATGTAACCACCCTAATTTGGTCTGCTTTGACTAGAGACCCTATTTTACCTAAGTGTGATCACACCCCTAATTATGTGAAGACAATTCTTCAATTAATTGGCATAATTCATTTAAATCAAATTTAATTACCTAAAATCAAAGTGATCTTATCACTAATTCACATTAATTGCCTTAGCCAATTAAATCAAATCAAAAGAATTAAATACATGGCTAAGGTAATTAATTAAAAGGAATTAAATAGAATCCCTAATTACAACTCCTCACTTGAAAAATGGAAAGTCAATCCATTAGCCAATGAGAGTTAAATCACTTGGATCACCTCACATGGATCACCAAGGATTCAATCTCTACCTCTCTTCACAACTCAATCTTGACCTCTCATTCCTCAAATTCTTCTATAAAAGGAATGAATTTTGAGCTCAATGGGCCCCTAATTTTAGAATTTCATTTGAAAACTTATGATGTCCTAATTTCTTACTCTATTTTAGCTCAACATTCTTAGAATTACATAATTTCTCTCTGAGAGCTCTAAAACGAACTTTGTTTAAGCATTTAGATTGCATTCCCTCTTAAATATTCCATTCTGAGCATGAATGTGTCACTGATTTATGCATAATATGAGGGAAAATTATAGCATTTATCATACTCTTCTTAGATAGGGAGCAATATGTCAATTTTAGTGATTTCTATGTGCTTTTCCTTTGTTATTTAATATTTTTTCACTAATGTAATGACATATTAAAGTGTTGTGTTGCAGCTTTCAGGTCCACGAAATACACACACAATAGGAGCCCTAAGACCTAATAGGACCCCTTAAGATTTAATAGTACTAATAGGACCTATTAAGATCAATTAAGACCTAACATGTGACTAATAAGACCAATTAGGACCTATTACTTGACCAATTAAGACCTAATAGGACCTATTAAGACCAATTAAGACCTAATAAGACCTAATAGGACCCTTAAGACCCAATAGGACCAATTAATACCTAATAGGATCCTCTAAGACCAATTAAGACCTAACATGTGTTAGGAATAACAGTCCACGACAACTACAAGAGGGGGTGAATCAGTTTTGATATAGATTATTAAACTTTAAACTTTATAAACCAGATCTACAAATGTAAATGATAACATAGTAAATTCCAACACCATAACATAATATTTTTTGTCGAGGAAAGCATATTAAAGGTAAAACCCCAGTGGGAATTAACACCCACAAATAATATACTGAGAGTATAGTATCCCTGTTAAAAGATTTAGCCCTGTTAGGAGCTTGTTACAACATTACAGTACATAGTCCCTGTTAGGAGTCAAGAGAAATAGTAGGATCACTACCAAGGAACACTACCAAAAGAAGGTTAAAGCCACCCTCAAGGAATCACAATCCAAACAAATGTATAAAGAAAATACACAATCCAGTGAACTGTCTGATAGAAACTATCTTTGCTTGGTCAGTTCCAATGAAGTAATCTTCTCATAAACTCTTCTCTACATCCAGCAGCCAAACAAGCCTCACAAATTTCAATTTTTCTTCTTTTCAATCTCCGTCACATCTTTTCAAAAGAAAATATCACTCATATATACCCTCTTACAATAATTCATTACGTCGGCTAGTTAAACTTTCCTAATACATAAATAATTAATTAGGTTGGCCAATTAAGGCTTTCCAATATACAAATAATTATTTAACCCCTTGCTAAGATATACATGGTACCTATAACAAGTAAATATCATTTACAATCCATCAATTATGCTTCCAGATTGGCAATCCACGCTCACAATATATTTCACACGCTACATGCCTAAAGTCGGCCAACAAATAGGTCTTCTTCAGAATACACACCACAACTGACATCACCAGTAACCAAAAAACAATAAAAATATACCAATAATTCCAACATATGTTAGATGTTCACTAGTAAGCTTGCATCACCTAAAATATCTTCACTGGAAAGATATACCTGAAACACAAAGACTTGCTCTGTCCAGAATCACAGTTACAATCTAGAAACCAGTCTTCACCAAATCAACTGTAACATCCGCAATATGTAACATAAAGCTAAGAGACCTTAGGAATAAGGTAAAAACAAATCCTTCTACATAAACCCAATTTCAATCATTCTGAATCATCCATATAGTGTCTATACACTTCTTTCAGTCAAGTAACCAGTCTGTCCTCTCCACAGAAATATATGTTGACATCAGTGACAAAACATGAATATCAACAACATGATCAGTAACCAAAACTGATATCATCCAATAATCTCCCCCTTTTTTTTTGATGGTAACATATGGGAAAATCCATATGCATCAACCCAAAAGTACTCTCTCTCAATAAAATCTTCTCAATATCCTCAACATAAATTTCTCAAAATAGTAGGGATTTTCACATAGGTTCCTTCCCCCTTTGGAAGCAATGGCAAAGGGTTCCATAACTCATATGTAGTCTTCTATAAGGTGTAGCTTTTTCAAATCTTCATGTCCATCAACTAGGTGCAAGATCGCCCAAATGTACTCCATAGTGTTCTCCTACGATCACTCCCACTAAGGAGTAGATCCATACATCAAGTCCAGAGAATGACAGAGCTCTGTGATCCACTGGAATAATGCACATCTGCATCATTTAATTACCATTGGGAGGGGCCACCACCTCAATCATGCATATGAGATATTCAAAAGAATCTTTTGGCAAAGGTTTAGTAAATATATATGCTATCTGTTACTTTGTGCTAATATACTCTAGTTTAATCTCTTTATCTGCTACCTTCTCCCTAAAGAAATGATACTTAATAGAAATATGTTTATTATTTGAATGAAATACATGATTCTTCAACATATTCATTGTGCTAGTGTTATCACAATGGATAACCACTGGTTCTTTGTAAATTATTCCAATGTCCTTTAGCATTTCTTTCATCCAAACAACTTGTGTACAGTTTATTGCAGCAACAACATACTCTAACTCAACAGTAGATTGAGAAATATAGTTCTTGTTCTTTCTTCAAACAAGAAACCATTTTTTCAAAGGAAAAATGAACCACTACTTGTACTCTTCCTATCATCCACATTACCTTCCCAATCAACATCAGTATAATCCTGCAAAGTAAAATATTCTAATTTTTCATACCACAATCCATATTCTATTGTCCCTTTCAAATATCTGAAAATTCTTTTTATAGTAGAAAAATGCGTTTCTTTAGGATTTGCCTGATATCTAGCCACAATTTCAACTGCATTGGTAATATCTAGTCTAGTGTGAGTTAGATATTATAGACCTCCAATCATCGATCTATACTTTTTTTGAACAATGCTTTGAGTCTCATCACTAGTAGTTAGTTTGTTTCCTATCACCATAGGTGTCCCAACAGGTTTACAATCTTCCATTCCAAAAAATTTCAACATTTCCTTAAGATACTTGGTCTATGATATAAAAATGCCATTCTCACTCTGATTAATTTTCAAACCAAGAAAAAATTTCATCTCACCAATCATTGACATCTCAAATTCATTTTCCACTTCTTTAGCAAACTTCTTACTAATTTTATCATTCCCTCCAAAAATGATATCATCAACAAAAACTTCTAAAATTAAGATTCCATCTTCATCAGTTGTCAAATGTAAATTACTGTCTGCATTACCTTTTTTGAAACCAAGACAAAGTAGATATTTGTCCAGTCTTGCATACCATGCTATTGGTGTCTGTTTCAATCCATACAGTGCCTTCTTCAGTCTACCAACCATTTTTTCATCATCTGTTAAAGGAAAACCACCAGGTTTCTCAATGTAAACTTCTTCCTCTAGATCACCATTCAAGAATGTTCACTTCACATCCATCTGATAAACTTTAAAGTCTTTATGTGCAGCATAAGCAAGAAATAATCTCACAAATTCCAATATCACAACATGAGAAAATATTTCTTCATATTCTATGCCTTCTTGTTGTGATTAACCTTTACATACCAATCTTGCTTTGTTTCTTACCAATGTTCCTTCCTCATCCATCTTATTTCTGAAAACCCATTTAGTACCAATCACATTTTGTTCTTAGGTCTTGGAACCAATTCCCAAGTATTGTTTTTCTTTACCTATTCAAGTTCTTCTTCCATAGCTTTAGTCCAAGACTCATCTCTACATGCTTCATCAGTAGTCTTTAGTTCGACTTGAGAAATCAAACAGATCTCATCTCTAGCTCTATATCTAGTCATCATGCCTTTACTTGCATCACCAATAATTTGATCTTCAAGATGGTTCTTCTTAACATACCTTGGTGTCTTCAGTGTTTCAGTAGCTTCAGTTTGTTCATCTTCAATCTCATTGTCAATCATCAAATTTTCTTCAGGTTCAGCAGTAACCTCTTTCACTTTTGTAATCTGACCACAATCATACATTATTTCCTGAAGTTGAAACTTTTCATCTATTCTCACAATGGTTCTTTCAATCAACTTTCTCAATCTCATATTGAAACATTTATATGCTTTACTCTTAGTGGAGTAACCAAGAAAGATTCCTTCATCACTTCTAGCATCAAACTTGCCTATTTCATCATCTCTCTTGATATAACATTTCTACCAAATATTATGAAATATTTTATAGTAGGTGTATGATCAAACCATAATTCATAAGGAGTCTTACTTGTACCTTCTCTGGTCCAAATTCTATTCAGTGTGTATACAACAATCCCAACTTCTTTTCTCTAGTGAACATGTGACACATTTCCTTCCAACAACATAGTCCTTGCAGCATCTAATATAGTTTTGTTTCTTTCCTCTACTATCCCACTCTGTTGTGGAGTTCTAGGAGCTGGTGTTTGTCTGAATATCCCATGTTCTTCACAGTATGTATTAAATACCTCTAATGTAAACTCTCCTCCTCTATCTGATCTCAAACACTTTATCTTCAAACCAGATACATTCTCAACTTTTGCTTTAAATAACTTGAATTTGTCAAATGCTTCAGATTTCTCTCTTAAGTATGTAACCCACATCATTCTAGAATATTCATCAACGAATAGTATAAACTACCTTTCACCATAGTATGATCTTGTTCGTGTAGGACCACACAAATCTGTATGCACCAAATCCAACTTTCCTTTTTCTAAATAAGCTTTTCTTCTGAAAGTGCTTCTAGTTTGCTTCCCCATAACACACTCCCTACACATAGTGTTAGATGGCTTTACAATCTTAGGTATATCTCTTACTACTTTTGTCATACTTGCCTTCACAATGTTATCAAAATTAACATAAAAATTATTTTGTTCCATAACCAATTGTCATCAACCTTCACATTAAAATAAGAAGCTTCAAATGTGTTCAATTTGAATACATTACCTCTAGATTTAGTACGAGATGCAATCAAGTCTCCTACTTTACTTCTGATAGAGAATTTCCCATCAATGAATTTCAATTGATAACCCTTGTCTACTACCTATCCAACACTCAACATATTATGCTTAAGTCCATCAACAATTAATACATTGTCTATGTTAGTCTTTCCATCCAAAGAAATAGATCCAACTCCAATAATAATCTTATGAGCATTTTCACCAAATCTAAAAACACCATCATCATTTCTTTTCAAAATTACAAACTTGTTTTTATCTCCAGTCATATGATGTGAGAAACCACTGTCTATAACCCATTCAGTTTTCATTTCAGCTCGGGATACTAATGTTTTTTCTTCATGCATAGGTTCATTATCCTTCTACATAAATCCAACTTTGATCATTCTGAATCATCCGTATAGTGTCCGTACACTTCTTCTAGTTAAGTAACCAGTTTGTTCTCTCCGCAGAAATATATGTTGACATCAGTGACAAAACATGAATTCAACAGCATGATCAGTAACCAAAAATGATATCATACAACATGTGACTAATAAGAGCTAATATGACCAATTAGACCTTATAGGACCTAATAGGAAGTTAATAACACCTAATATGACTAATAAGACCTAATAGAACTAAATAAGATCAATTAGGACCAATTAAGACCTAATAAGATATAATAATACCTAATAAGATGTAATAGGACCCTTAAGACCTTATAGGAGAACTTAAGACCTTATAGGACCCCTTAAGACCTAGTAATGAGATGAATAGGACCTATTAAGACCTATTAAGATCTAACATGACCAATAGGACCTAATAGGACCTATTAAGACTAATTAATACCTAATAGAACATATTAAGACCAATTAAGACCAAATAACACCAATTAAAACCTATAAGAACCTATTAAGACCAATTAATATTAAGACCAATTAAGACCTATTAAGACCAATTAATACCTAACATGTCTAATAAGACCTAATAGGACCTCTTAAGGCCTAGCATGAGTAATTTAAGACCTAATAGGACCTAATAGGACTAAGAAGAGGTCTAATAGGACCTATTAGGACCTAACATGATTAATAAGACCTAATACTTACTAATAAGACCTAATAGGACCCTTAAGACCTAGTAGGACTCCATAAGACTTAACTAATAGGATGCAATAAGACCAATTAAGATCATTTAACACCAATTAACACCTATAAGGACCTATTGTTGGTGCTATTTCTTGTCCAAATTGTGCTTTGTATTTTCCTTAGGGTCTCCTGTCATTGTAGTGTCAAGGGTTTTGAAATTGGTATTAAATTTGATTTTATGCCTCTGCAAAATGTGCCTAAATCCTCAACCTATTTGAAAGTGGTCAAAAGTGACTAAAAAACCCTAAGTGCCTTGGCTGATTCTATTCTTGCGTTACTTTTTCGGTCACTTAAGTCATACTAAGTTATGTGTCTATGCTGAATAGGTTGCTTTTCACCTAAATTTTATAATATCCTAACCACTTTATTATCTCCTAAATCTCACTATATAGGTCCCTTTACATCATCACCTTATGTGTCGTGCAATTCAGAAAAAATATAACGGTGTGCGTATCCGCTTATGTCCAAAGTGCATGACATCTAACAAGTAAGCGGATAAGCAGTGGCAACATGTGTCTTTGGTGGGGCCAGGCATGTTAAGAAAGATGCTCTATTAAAAGGTAAGCATCTGAGAAAAGATCTAATGGTTGGCGTATCCACTTATGTCCAAGATGCTCAACATCTAACAAGTAAGAAGATAAGCGGTGGTGACGCGTGTCTTTGGTGGGGCCAAGCATGTTAAGAAAGATGCTTTGTTAAAAGGTAAGCAACTGAGAAAAGATCTGATGGTTGGCATATCCGCTTATGTCCAAGATGCTTAACATCTAACAAGTAAGCAGATAAGCGATGGCGACGCATGTCTTTGGTGGGGCCAATCTATTGTAAAGACGCTCTGTTAAATGGTGCACAAGTTTCAAAAGATTGAACAGACCACTTATTTTCTTAAAGGGAAAGTGCACAGAATCTAACAAGTAAGCGAATAAGTAGTGATGACATCTGGCAGTTGGTGGGCCTAGGTATGTACAACTTGTGGGATGTTAAGATTTAGTTAAGTTGGTTAGCATCTGACAGCTTGCTTATTTGCTTATGACTAAGATGCTCAACATCTAATGAATAAGAGAATAAGCAGTGGTGACACGTGTCCTTAGTTAGTAGTTATTTTTGAGAAATTAAGATAGTCGTCCGATGCAAAAAATAGTGCCCAAAATCAACAGTTCAAATTCAAAGTTAATAAAACAAGTTGTAGAGAGCCGTTAAGCTGTGAAACTGAAGCTGGTGAATTAATTACAGAATGTGTGGCAACTCCAGTCAAATTCAATTTGACAGACTGATTTGATTGAGGCCATAAATTGATTAAGCTGACTGCTGTCTAAATCATTCACCAAAACCATTTATGCAAAGACAAAATTACAAAAGAAAACCAGCTTCAAGCGACTTCTGTGCAAAATGGGTAAGTTCACTGATTCACTAGCATTCCAATTGAGATAGAATTGCAATTCAAAGAAGGTTTTAGAACTCCTATTTCAGAATCTGGTTCTAGTATTGATAGAAAACCATTAGAATGGCCCCTAGAGATAAAATCACCGGATAGGTCAACTACCAGAAACAGAATGTTAGGGAAGATTTATTACAGTAGTTACCATTGTGTTCGAGGGATGCCACCCAAGCTAAGAAAGCAGTACCACAACATCCCTACTTCAGAATTGGGGAAGGGTTATATGATTCAGGAAGGTGGGCAAGAGATGCTACCACAAGTTTTGATGCCCTAGCTCTGTTTAGAGCAGCTTACAGTCAGAGAAAGGCCCCCACCCCAGATTGTAATATTTGGGAACTAGATGTTGGTAAGCTAATAGAACCTAGTGTCTTCATGGACACTAATTTTCTCATTCTAATAGCAAACACTTATGATAAGGTGGCTAGGGTTGTTAGAGACACCTAGGGAAATGTAATACTGACTGTGTCAGCTGATGAAATTAGGAGGATCTTCAAGTTGACTGACCCCTCTCAGAGTATGGATGATATTGACCTCAAATACTTCCAAGAAGTATACAATAACCAGAGGGATTATTATAGAGGTGAAGTAGTGAAGGGATATGCTAACAAGATAGGAAATTTAGTTGTAATAGGGCTAGGAACCCCTAAACCCTTCAAAGTAGATCTCTTCATTGGCAAAGCCAAAAAAATGTACAGTTCCCTATGTAATGTCTTGGGGATAAATGAGGAGGCAGCCATGCCAGTCCAGATAATGTTGATGGTGGTTCAAATTCTACATCCCCATTTACCAGTAGTGTTTGATTATGCATCCTATATTGCTCAGGAGATGCATGATGGTTTGTCAGGGATCAAAGATGGAAATATACAAAAGCCAATGGGTTGGTATTCCCTCATGATGCATATGTTCTTATTTAATAGTGCAGATTTCTTTGAAGAAGAAATGGAATTGGAGAGATTCCAAGATGATGAAGAATTGCCTGTTCAGATGTGGAGTGCAGACTTGTCCTGGGATAGAAAGAATGCAAGTTATGTATACTTTGAAAAAATTTTTGCAACCATACTTAAGTCATTATTAAGCAACCAAAATGAAAGAATTCATAATGAAGTATTGATGCTTTTAAGGCCTATGGAGTATGCCCCAGAATTGAAAATTGCTCACAATTGGGGAGATTTGATCTTGTACCCTTTTGCAACAGTGATTAGGGTCTATGGTTTTAGAGGCATTCCTTATGTGTTGCCCTACAGAGTCCCACTCAAGATTGGGATAGCAAAAATCATAAGACAATTAGGTGGGCTACACGAGGAATCCTTTTACGGAAAGATGAAGGGGAATATATTTACTACCCTCACTAGAGCCCCTCACTTTATCATAACAAAAAGAGGGTGGACACAGTTTGACAAGTATTTTGAGCCCTATCATTTATCTACTTCCATAGCCAAATGTGCTGATAATGAAGATTTTATCATGGGCATGTTCAGGAAGAGGACCAATTGTATTAGGCTAAAACATCAGTTCTACTATCCTGAGGATATTATTAGGAATATATTTGACTTAGAAAATCAAGAAGTCATGAAGGAGAAGTGGATGGCATACAAGAAATCCTTGGACTTTGTCCAAAATTTTGACAAGACCTATGATCCTCTAAAGGATTTTTTCCCTTGGTCTTATAAAATTGATTCACTAATGAATATTTTTGAGGGAATAATGCAAACCCTAAGTGAGAAGAGACAAAGAGTTGTTGAAAGTGACCCAAAAAAGGATCTTTCTATTTTCAATAAGTTTCCACAGAGCAGAGTAGTTCCACCTGGGAACTATGTAGTCTACAAAAGAAGGGGATATACCATTGTTGCTTACAGAGTTGATAAGCCCATTTAGCATAAGGGAAAGAGGCCAGTGGAAACTGATGTCCAAGAAGTACCCTCTCCTAAGAGGCAAAGGGGGGAGATGAAAGAACAAGGAGGTGAATTGTATTCTCCTTCCTAGTCCCCTATGTAATATGATGACCAGACCATTGTTGAGCAATTGCTCAAGATGAGAAATGTTGGTGAAGTAGTTGTCACTGTTCAAGAACTACAAGAGGGGATGCCAGAAGAACCCAAACATACATCATTTGCTGGCAAGGAGTTAGACCCTGTGACCAAGAAAGAAAGTGATGAATTCTTGTCTGATGACAATTTCATCAAAACTAGGGCGTTTATTCAGTTTCTATGGAGATGCCATATTGGTGAATACAATGAGAAGTGCCAAAAAATGGCAGAAGCCCAACCTGATGCTGCCAAAGAGGACATAGAGAAAGTAGTTAAACAAGAATTGATATTGAAATTTGATAAAATTACTCCTAAAGAGGGAAGAAAGATGGTCAAAAGGCAAGGGGTTTTCATATTGCCACAATGGGATTTAGCTGATGCAGTAATTTTTGATGCCATAAGGAAACAAGCTAAACCCATAAGC
Source organism: Thuja plicata (assembly GCA_018584345.1). Taxonomy (NCBI): domain Eukaryota; kingdom Viridiplantae; phylum Streptophyta; class Pinopsida; order Cupressales; family Cupressaceae; genus Thuja; species Thuja plicata. The sequence continues at coordinate 1,369,435 of MU224945.1, forward strand.
CCTGCTGGAACGTCAATTGGTGCTAAATTTAGTGAAGACCATGTAGCATTGGCAATATGGTCACTAAAGAAAAAGGACAAGAGAAGAACTAAAGAAGATTATGAAGCTGAAGACACAGGCAACCTGATTGTGAAAAGGGTTACAGACACCTCAGGAGTTGAAGCAGCTAACCTTGTTGTATAGGTTTCCAATTTGAGTATGAAAGTGTTAGAGAGAGAAAAGGAGGCCTACGCTAGTCTGAATGAAAAATATGAGTTTGTACTCAAAGCTTACAATGAAGAGAAGGTTAAATCCGTGATGAAATACAATAGAATTGCAGAGTTGGAGGGTAAGCAAAAAACCCAATTTGTGCCTCAAGGGATGATTACTCGGGAACCTCATCAGCCCTCCTCCTCAAGTCCATTTATAACATATCCCCCATCCCCTGCACCTCTAATTCCTACTAATTTGGAAGCTATTGAGTCCAAGAGGGCAGAATTAGAAGCTGAGAAGAGCAGGCTAATTAGTGAAAGAACAAGATTAGAAGAGGAGGGTAAGAGAGACTTAGAAGATTCCCAGGCCTACAAAGAAGCTAAAGAATTAGTGAAGCAAAAGCACACAGATCAAATATTTACAAATCTCAAGAGATGTGCTAGTGAGGTCAACCTCTCTAATCTCTACCTATTGGGGAAGAAGATTGCAAGCATCACCAGCAAATATGATGCTGAAAAGGAACAATGGAATTTGATAGTGAGTAAATGGAAAGGGAGGGAATCCCATGTAAAATCTTTCAATTCCCTCTCTAAAGAGAAAAATAATATTGATATTATTTTGACAAGCACTCATAAATGTCTCAAATTGATGTTCAATTTAGACACCAAGAGGAACATGGTGATGAAGAAGATCACAACCCTGAGAGGGGAATTTTCCAAGGATAGATATGATATGTATCCCTATATGTTAAAAGAGGATGGGAACATAAAAAATGAAGCCCTATGGCTGAGGCAGTTAAATGAAGCACTAACTAGCAGAACAAAAAGTATTGTCACTTTAGCAAATACTGGATGGTTTGTGCTAACTATAGATATTTTGAGTAAAGCCAAGGCATTTTTTGAATCTTGGGAGGCAGAGATTGAGAAGGCTAATAGTGATTGGGAGGAGTTCAACAGCCAAAAGTATGAGGTTCTCAATTTCAATTGGCCAAGTGATGAGGTGTTCACCACATGGGTTAGCAAGTATGGAGTAGTTACCCTAGTAGCATGAGACAATAAATATGAAGGGGACAACTAACACCAAGGAGGTTGAGTGAATGGAGAAAACTAGATATTGGGGTCTCTTCATTATCAAAAGAGAAAAAATCCAAATGACAAAGACCCAACTACCTCAGAACAATTTCAAGCATTCAGGCGGTCACAGGACAAATGATCACACAGCGTATAGAAAATACTATTATCTCATTAGCCAGAAGTTTTGTCTCTTTTGAATCTATATTTTTGTCATTTATTCCAGTCATCCATAGCTTGTTGCATCCTTATTCTCCAAAAGGATTCCAATATGATTGTGGCTGCCTATAAGTATCAAGTGGTAATATTGTAATAAGGATGGTAAAAAAATAAGACTACAAGGCAGATTACTAAATTGGTCTGATCATTGGTTTTTGAGTCTTCAAGATGTACTGTTATTGAGTTAATATTAATAAAATACAATGGAATCTCCATTTTTTATGTCAATGGTGTCTTCTTGCATTTGCAATTAATTCTTGTATGTTCAATTTGTAAGGCATTTTGAGTATACTGGTTACAAGGTAGTCATGTTCTTGTTTGTGAGTTATTTTCAAGGAGTTTAAATCTTACAGGTGATTGTAGAGAATTAGGGTTTGTGCAAGGATTTGATACATTGGTGTGAGGAGTGAGAGGATAGTTTGTAAGGCACTCTATCTGAGGTTCAATTGTGTTCTGATTAATTGTCTTAATATGTGTATGCTCTGTTTTGACTCTATTACCCATGATTAGGCACTAGTCAATATGCTAACATGTGCTTGTTATCATCAATTTAAATATTAAAACCTTTACCTTCTGTTGTCAAGAACTTGTATGTGTAGTTGATTGTATTGAAGAATACAGTTCATCTTAGTGATTCCTTAAATAGTGAATCAATAGGTTAGCCTTCCTAGGCCAAACTGGCATAAAAAGAAGAAGGATTGAAAAACCTTAATCCACTGTGAGATTCTCTGTTATTCAGTGAGTCTGTCAAAGGTGCACCCACCTAGGTATGTGGAGCCGAAAGTGTAGGAGGATTTTTTATCCTTGTTAATTAGCCTTATTCATGTATGAATCTGAGTTGGGAATAGAGGGTTAAACATTTATTATTGTTTTAATCGATTCATACAAGAAAATGAGCTAACACCTATTAAGACCAATTAAGACCTAACATGTTTAATAAATCCTAATAGGACCTTTTAAGACCTAACATGAGTAATGGGACCTAATAGGGCCCCTTAAGACCTAATAAGACCAAATAGGACCTAATAGGACTAATAAGAGTTCTAATAGGACCTAATAGGATCTAACATAATTAATAAGACCTAATACCTACTAATAAGATGTAATAGGACCTTGCAAGACCTAATAGGAGTAAAAAGATGTATTAAGATGAATTAAGATGAATTATGACTAATTAAGACCAATTAAGACCTAACATGAGTAATAAGACCTAATAGGACCTATTAAGACCAATTAAGACCCAATAGGACCACTTAAGAACAAGTAGGACCAATTAAGACCTAATAAGACTAATTAAGACCAATTAAGACAATTTAGGACCAATTAAGACAAATTACCTGAACACTTAAGACCAATTAGGCTCTCTCTCTCTCTCTCTACTTATTGAGACATTTGTTGTAATTTTATCTTTGTATGTGGGAAATTCTCAAGAAGAACAACCTTCTAAAGTTGGAGAAGGGTCATCCTAAGCTCAAAATGCAATGGCCCTGCTAGGGAACCCAAAAGGATAGGGTCTAATGTTCCAAGAAAGAAACTATTTTTTTTTCATAGAACCAATATTGTTACTATCTACTTAAATCACATATAAGAAAATGTCCTTAAAGGTTCCCTTAGCATTCATTACTAAAATTAATACTACTATTCCACTTACTCATCTTATGAATTCATTTTCTATCTACTTTACTTAACATTTAGCTTTTAGAAAAGATAAGGTAAAAGATAACATTATTTCTCCTTTAATACACTTTTATACGTTTCTCACACAACACTTCATCTTTTAATTTTTTTCTCAATTACCTATGTCCAAAGCATAAATAATTTGTTCTTTATCAAAACATTATTAAAATTTGCATTCAGAAACCTTTAATTTTTAATTACATTTAAAAAACATAGAGAGAGAGATAGGGTAGAAATTTGACAACTAAGATTCTTCATTACAATATTTCATATTACAACTGAATATCCCTTTTCACATTCTTAAAACTACCCCTCCCTAATACATAGTTTCTTCCTTTCAATTTCATTACAATTACAACATATTGCCCAAAGAGGCTTACAATGGATAAGTACATTTGAATTATAATACAGTGAAATACATGATATAGGAATAGAAATCTTTATCAACATCCGAAACAAAATCCAAGCCAAATCCTCCACGAACCATGATATATACCTTAAAAAAAAATGGCCACCCAACCATGTGAAATTGTAAAGTTCCACCCCCATGCTAGGAGATAGAACCAAGGTACTCACAAAATATAAGGCAACCTAAGGCTATCAAGTAACCTTCCCAAAATATCCAAAGACCAAAAGTAAATCATAATCTATAAAAAATACCAACACATTACATCGCAAGAGTAAGGGTTCTAGCATATCAAGTAGGTGTGTGTCATCGCATAGCCTGTTTGTTGGGATCAACCCTAGAAATCATGTACTCCTGGTCCCCCTTCATAATGGGATCCACCCTAGCAGTTAACTCATGGTCCTGGTACTCCAACCAGGTCTATGTAGACTATAATATCACTTATCTTATTATTATGTTTAAACCCAAAGCCCAAGTTTATTTTTATGGTTATCAATTGATTAAGAACCCACCCATAGGATATCCTAGTGGAAAATTTGGGTCCTAGAACCTATGGTGATCCACTCACCTAGGTAACCTATTTTCCCTACCCAAACATGCCATCAATGGGACTGAAACAACTCAAGACACCCATTCCATAAGGTTAGGAACTCTCTCCTGTGATCCCACAACCTAAGGATGAGTCCTACCACTAAACATTGATCCAATAAGAATAAAAACTAAATATGAACTCACAAGGAACATGATTTAATATATGGGGTGATCTCATGCAAACATAGAAAGAGATTAGAGAGTAAAATAGATGTAGACAGGGATCAGATCACTAATACAAAAGATGCAGATCAAAACCCATAAAATACAATGCCAAAAACTAAAAATAATAAAATTGAAGCCAATACGAGTATATAGGGGTTCCCATACAAGAATAAAGGGGTTCCCATATGATTAAACACCCCCTTTCATCATAAATTGTATTATTTCCTACCCCAAAGACAAAAAATCTCATTCTTAGATTGGTTGTACGACCAAAACTGGGCATGATAAGAGTCTTGGGAAGGTTTTCTTAGGTAGACCCATTTGAGGCCCCCCAAATCCACATCCAGGTCACTTACCAAACCTAATTCATTCCCTCAATCTATCTAGAACTTCAACTTACAATAGAGAAGACAAAGAAACAACCAAACTACACATAGGCTAAGAAATACAGAGCGGTGTTGAAAAACACCCTAAAATTCCCAAATTGGAAAATAACAAAGAGATTATATCAAATAAAATATTCCACTCCAACAAATATCTCAACCAAAATTGTCACAAAAAACTTGGGTCCATCATTTATCCTAGTACTAACAAAACAATACGCTAGGGAATCAATACCAAATCCCAAGAAGATCATGCTTCCCAATGCAAGGAACTCAAAGGCAAATCCTTATACCAACTACGAGACAAAGAGTCAATACTAGAAATGTTCCTCAGTCCCAAATGGACATTATGATACAAAAAGTACAAAACCTATAGACTCATATGATGGATATGCAAGATCAAGGACAAACTAAGTCATACACTACCGAGGACTTATACCCATATCCTTTTGATCATTCTTTACACATGTCTCTATTTCTAGCACACTTTGCCGTGCATCAACTCCACCTGGCTATACAAATCTAAGCATACCTTCAAATCCTCAAACATTGTTGTTATTGTGGAGATATTAACAAGGCTCTTTCAAGAAAACCTTGTGACTTAGGTTCCTGTTTAGGGAATTCACCCTATTCTTAGGTTGGGCAGTATCTTTATTTTGCTAATTTTGAGATTTATGTTTTTTAGGAGAGTATGTTCTTATTGTTCTTGTAAGTATGTTTTGTACTTTGATTCTAGTCGTTATCCTCATAAGATAAATATAAATATAGATGTATTAGATTATGTGGTGTAATTTTTTTATATATGTGTACGTATATATGGGTGCACACATATATACCTGTGTGTGTGTGTGTGTGTGTGTGTGTGTGTGTGTGTGGTGTGTGTGTGTGTGTGTGTGTGTGTGTGTGTGTGTGTGTGTGTGTGTGTGTGTGCGTGCGTGCGTGCGCACACACGCGCGAGTGTACTAATATGTTTCAATATGGTTGTGATGTAAATAATAAATTTATAAAATAAAATATAATAAATAGAAAGAAGTGGATGTAAATTACCTTATTAACTAGACTAGCTTTCCTAGGAATTTTGAACCTGAGACCTCCTAGGAGTTAGGATAGATAATTACCATTGGACTATGTGATTTAGTTGGTAATCCTATTTGTCATTATCATATTTATTGACTTGGTAAGTGAATTAAGTTGATTAAAAATTAAACTTTTAATTAAAGGTTCACGGGAATGTACAAAATTTGTTTTAATTTTGTTGAACCAAATATAGTAGTTGGAGAACTTTCTTCCCATAAAGCAATCCCTCCAACCATATGGCTGGCTATTTGGTTTCAAGAAATTTTTGGAGAATGTAGGAGGGAAGATTCAAAGAAGAAGATTATGATAATAGCCTATGTGTTGGTGGTTTTTTGTGAGGAGAGTATGGTTTGTGATCTTAGGAGGAGTAGGTGGTAAGCACAGAGAGATGGAATACTATTCATAAGCTTGGAAGGAAGATTCTATTATGTACAGGAAGGTGGAAAGATGAAGGTTTCTCAACATCCAAGGGCTTCTCCACAGGACTCCAGGTAGGGTCTGAAACTAGGAAGAATTCCCTTGTGAGTGAGTGAGTGAGTGAGTGAGTGTGTGTGTGTGTGTGTGTGTGTGTGTGTGTTTCTAGAGGTTTAATTGGTAATTACTAATAGTGGTGCCTTGTTAATAAAGGAATATAGTGGTTGATTTGGAAATAATGTATGTGTTTGTAAATTGTTTGGAAAGATATGACATTCTGGAAACATATAGTTTTGTAATTATTGAATTTTTTTTTTGTCTCTGTTTATGATTATTGGAATATTATTTATCTCTATTTATGGAGGGATCAGTGTGTTTGAATGGTTCATCCTCTTATTGTTCTTCCCATGAGGGAAACAACTTAATGTAGGATCCATCTTGTTGGTTTCTAGCCTTTGGCTTAGTATAAGATCCTCCATAAGGTGTAAAAGACATGGTGTTATCTAGGATTTAACTAAAATGAGTGAAGTAAAGAAAATAAAAGGGACAACCTCTCAAAGAGAGTTTGAGATCCTTTTTAACAAAGGGTAATTATAAGAGAAAACTTCAACTTCTCTTGACCTCAGATATTGATGATGATAAGACATGATTTGACTCTATCCTTAGATGAGATAGCATTGCTGGAAAAATATTGATGAAACTGAGATAATGAGATCAAGATAATCTAATCTTCCCTATTGAATTATCAATGAGAAATAATAACTGAAATTAAAAATAGGGATGCTCCTAGATGTTTGAGATTTCACTAATTCTTTTTTATTTCACAAGATATAAATGCTAACCCTTTACACGACACAAGGAACTTTTCCAAGGTTTGGGTTGATAAAACATAATGCTCTGACAAAGGAATCCAAACTATTTCAGACAAATAAGCACACAGGTTCTCTAGTCAATTGTAGAAATAAAAAGAATGATTGCGGTAAACTTCCATCATTTGTGGAAAAATTTAATCAACTGAGGCAACTTGGGACAGTTGTAAAAATATGATTGCAATTTGGATATTTTTTTGAAAAGATGAACTTTGGAACAATGATTCTAGAATAGACTTCTATTGACACCCTAGACATTCAACATGTTTGACTCATTTTGACAGTGTAAGATGTTGGTTTTGCATTTTGAAAATTTATCACACAAGCAAGAAAAGTAGACACAATGCTTTTGCAGATCCAAGAATAAATAGTGTATGTTCTACAACTTTTTCAAATTGCAAGGTTTTCACGAGGTCAAAAAAGAGATAGTAAGATTAATCTATGGTCAATTGGCTTCAATATGCGATATTATAGGCCCAATGCTTTTGATGTTTGTCAGCTCACACAACAATTGTCATGCTACTAGGACACAAAGTTCCATGACGTAGGTTCCCATGTTTTCACATTTCCCAGGTATTGTTGTCATGCTAATGAAGATCTATTGCATCAACATAATAACTTGGAACACATGTTGGGGATCTTGGAGGGAAATTTTGCAACCCTTTATACTATAATAAGACACTTGTTTAGAGGCAAACTGGGTGGGTCTCTAATTAACTGGGTTATAGTAGGTGTGGGGCATCTATCCAATCATTTTGTATGTGTGTGACTCACTTAAGAGCCTAGTTGACCATGCTGTCTACTTAGGGATACTTTAATTGATTCATGCTATCATCATGATGCAGGAGCATCTTGGGTTCTTTTTCAATCCTGATCAACCAAAAATATTTTTTTCTTTAGTGTTGTAGCTTGTTGGAGGTTGCTTGGTAAAGTGCTCGGTAACTAATATTCTCAGTTCTCAGTCTTGGTTACTTGTTTTGTCTTGCTTTATCGATGGGTCTCAGTGGATTTCTTGGCTACTTAGTTGGTCTTCACTAAGTATTCTCTATTGTTCGGTTACCTTCTTACCAAGTAGTTTATGTTTCTTGGTTGGTCTTCACCAAGTGTTCCTTTTACTCAGTTGACTTCTTACCGAGTTGTTTATTTTGATGTTGGATCTTCTGGCAGACTTTTGCATTTAATTTCTATAGCATAATTAATGTGGTATCTCTCATTGGGATGTGTGTGGACCTAAATCTAGGTTGTTGATGTTTCTTATATTGGATCTTTAGGATCTGAGTGCCGACCTCTTTGGTGGACTCTTGTATATATTTGTTTTTCTCTTCTTAGATTAGGGGACAGTTTTTAGAGGATAGAAGATATAGTATTAACAGATTCAAATCAAAGGTTTGTGACCTCTCATGTATGAAGATTATTTTGTAAACATCTGAATGTATATGGCTGAAATTGGGAAGGCTTTATAGCCTGACATGTAATGGGTTTGATGAAATAATATAAATATCTGTTGTTTCTTCTCTCCCTTTTTTGTATTCTTGCTTCCTTTTTGTTTTCCAATTTGGTTTGGATAGCTGGGAGTGCCTTGGGCCATGGTGTTCCTAACCTCCTTGCATTAGGTGGTATTGGAGCGAAGGTGAGATCTAGGTTCCTTCTTGTAATCCCTAACCCGAATTGGTTGAGATTGTTGTGGGGTAGAAAATTGTGATCTGACCTACAATTGCAGAGGGTTTCAAGATGGTTCGTGGGAGAGGAAATACAGATCTAGGTCTAGCTGATATGCTTAGACACATGGCTTCAAGATTGGAAGCTATTGAGATGGCCCAACACAGAGGAAGACATCTTGAAGATGTTTGTGATGATAAACTTGAAGAATTTCAAGAAGAAGTTGCACCTGCACCTATGATGGATCAAGAGGAAGAGAGATTCCTACGAGCTTTGACAATTTTGAAGTCCACACCTTAGTTTAATCCTTGTGAGTATAGTGGAAAGTTAGATTCTGATGAATTGATAGATTGGATAACCGAGATGGAAAAATACTTTGAGTATGAGAATGTCTCAAAGGAGAAAAAGGTAAAGATTGTGAGTACAAATTTGAAAGGTCATTCATCCTTATGGTGGGAGCATCTACAATTGGATCAAAAGAAGAAGGGAAAAGACAAGATGAAGGTATGGAAAAATATGATAAACAAATTGAAAGGAAAGTTTCTACCTTGTGATTACCAGATTAACCTAGTAAGGAGAATGCAAAGTTTGAAGAAGAATGATAGCTTAGTAAAATATTACACTGAGGAATTCTACAGATTAGACATCAAATCTGGACATGTTGAAGATGAAGTGGAAAGAATACAAAGATATCTCAATGGATTACGAAGTCCTATACAAGATGAGATCATCTTGGTAAAGATGGAGAGCATTGAAGAGGCATACCAATTTTCCCTAAAAGCTGAGGAGAAATTGAACAAAAGATATGAACAAAGGAAAAGAGGAAGAGGTGGAAGATTCCCTAGAGGAAGAGGTAAATTTCATGGTGAAAACAATAGATATGAACCAGACAAGAAAAATCCATACACATATCAAGACAAAGAAAAGACAAAATGGAAAGGTGGGAGTTCATTCTGAGGAAGAGGCAACTACTCCCGAGGTGGCTATAGCAGAAGAGGGTTCCAAGGAACTTGTTACGATTGTGGTGAAGAAGGGCCTAGATCTTTTGACTGTACACATGCAAGCAAAAAAGTTGGTAGTAGAAGAAATTCTTTGGTGCAAGAAGAGTCAATGAATGAACCCGAGAAGGAAGGAAATCTAATGATCAGAAGGATACTATGGAGTGAGAAAGATAAGCACAATCCTATCAAGAAAATTTTGTTCAAGACTAGATGCAGAGTTGCAAACAAAGTTTGGAAGGTATTTGTTGATAGTGG
>MU224945.1:1397284-1424603 GCA_018584345.1 Thuja plicata
GCAGGAGCAATGGGTTGAAGGCTAGGAAAGATAGGCATTGGTGGTCTTCTAGCTATCATTCCTGCTTGAATCAAACAATTTTCAGCCCTGACAGCTATGTCAAAAGCCTGGGGTAAGGAAGTGCCTCGCATAGACTGGATCATGATGGATATTTGACCATTTAGACTTTGTAAATAGTATAGAAAGGCATGGTCTGCTGATGGTCTGACTGAAACTAGAATTCTATTCCATGTCTTAAGGAATCTACTATTGTAATCTGTCATTTGTTCTTGAGGGTCTCTCTTAATAGTTGTTAACTACTCAACCAGAGACAAATTATCTGATTTATCCTCAAAATGCTTACTTAATGCATCCCCTAATTCATCCCAAGAAGTAATAGACCCAACAGCTAAAGTTCTGAACCATTCAAGGGCCTTACCTTTTAGAGATGATGCTAATAACTTGGTGGTGACATCTTCTTGAGTAATGTTGTGGATGCTGCAGATGGTAGTCACATCTCTTATGTGCTCAAAAGTTGTGGTCTGCCCTTCGCCTATGAAATTGGGCAAGCTTTTTAATGCCACCAAGAGCACATCATGATGCACTGCAAAATTTAACGGGCTCCCTTGATTGAAAGGTGCAAAGGCAAAATTTCTAGCCATTGCAGGAGCCGAAACTTGAAGATTCACAAAAATATGAGCTGTACTTGAATCTTCCTCCTCTAGATCCCTGGTTAGAGATCTTCCTCTTCTTCTGTGATGAAAAGCAAAAGGTCCTTTTTCTGATGAATAAGGAGGTATAGACTAAACTCTCCTTTTAGGGGACTCCCTTTGATTTGACCTTCCTTTGTGACCTCTCTTCAAGGGCAACTTTGAAAATTCAGTGGGTTTTGAGCTCCTAGTTGCAATCTTTTTCATATACTTTAAACAAGGCTGGACTGAAACTTTGAAACCAGTGGAGTCGCCAGATATACTCGTTAGAAAAAATTCTTGAAAGTTTGTATTATGTGACCTACATATCAGAGATAACATAATGTTCAGTAATGAACTTCCTTTACTGTCCCACCGGGCGTGCCAGAAATTGTTATACACTGAATTTGCACCTCTAATCTCAAGCTCTCTTGGTCTTGATAATCCCGTATAACAAGGGAGTCATCTCAAGGTTGTGGGACCTCTACTAACCGAGATGAGACCTCCAGATTCTAGGCTGGTTCCTCTTCGATAATCACCTTAAATTGCTCTTAAACAGGAAAGTAAACTTGAGGGGAAAAAGGGGTAGAAGGATTGCATGAAAAGGGAAATAACTAAAAGCAAACTACCTACTAGGTGATACACCAAATTTGACATGAAAACATAACATGCACAGGGGGTAAATCCTGGGTCAACTAACTTTGAATTGGAGGTAAAACAAAAATCTCTTGTATAGGCATTCATAAATATTTCATAACAAGGTCATGATTAAACCAGTTAACAGGAAAGACTTCATAGTTAACAGCTCAAAACATAAGACACGAGTTACAACCTGCAAGCAAACATACTCTTCTGCAAGTAGATGCTACAAAGGGACATGATTAAGAGGAAATGAAATCTTTCACAGTTAACCCATCTACCATCTACAACGCATACAAACAAGCAGAAAAGAGACAAGGTTGACACAATTCAATAAATTGGTTCCAAGAATTACAAACTCTGCATATTATCTCTCAAAATGAGTTACAAACTTCTCTTTGCCTCTGTCAGGAACTTAGAACAAGCTACAAAACCTTAAGCCAAGGGGAAGAAGAACTCACGACAATGATTCTTCAACTCATATTTATACAATTTAGCCAACTGCATTATTTAAGAGCAATAAATTCTAGATCAGATTTGGCCTGTCCAGCCGCCATCTAATTCTTCAAAAGTCTGCAAAAATGCAACTTGGTGACCCAAAAGTCATGCCTAAATAATATCAACATAAATACTCCTTCTCAGAAGCAGTCTTATCCCTCTAGAAGAGTCACAAAAGTCTCTGAAATGTAATAACTCTTTTGCAGACTTTGACAATTGCAACCTCTGATCTTTTTCCAAATCTGATCTTTTCATCTTGTAAAAAAAAAAATCTGAGCGTTTGAGAAAATATCTGATATTTCTGTTTCTTTTCATTCACTGAGTAAGCGATGCCATCTGTTCCTTGGCCTATCACACTCCGAATCTCTTTTCTTTTTACCGATATTGAAACAAATGTAATCCTGGGATCGATAGACAGTTCTGGGCTCTGAAAACCTTCATCTACCTCATCATCACACAGTCGTGGGCTGCGTTAAACTAACTTTTGATTTTGCGTGACTGAGCGGCATCCATCTCTTTACCTCATATTATGTCTAATCGCACACTCGCCATCCTTTCATACTTTTCCTTTTGGTTCATGCGAGTGAGCGATGCTGCCTCTTTTTTCCTCAGTCGCAAGCTCACGAGCTGATCCTTTATTTCACCTGAGTCTCAACAACTGGGCGCCTATGCATCTTACTTTCCATTTATCCCTTCATCGCACAGTTGCGAGCTCTTTTCTTTGGCCTTTGGATTCTGAGCGACTGAGCGACATCTTTTTTCTTAATGCATTTTCTGTCTCGGTCGCATACTCGCTCAACCTTTCCATCAGCTTTCAATCTATGCGTGAGTGCGCGACCATCTCTACTTTTTACTCAGTTGCTTACTCGTGAGCTGATCTCCCTTCACCCTTTTTATCTAGCAACTGAGCGACTTCATGTTTTCTACTTATCGCACACCCGCGAGCTCCTTTTCTTTCATCTAAGTTGCTTGGCAACTGTGCGATGACTTTATGTCTTTCTTTAGTCGCATACTCACGAGTTGTTTCTCTTTTACCTTTTCTGACTGGTGACTGAGCAACCACCTCATCCTCCTTCAGCTCATCACATAGTCGCGAGCTCCTTCTCTTTTTCAGAGAATTACCTCCGAAGGTAGAAATCTGCCACGGAGAATCAGAAATTCAATTCTCCGCCTTGAGTCCCTTTGGTTTTTGGAAAATTTGAAAAGTGCTTCGAAAACCTATTGCGGGCTCCACCACAGTGCCTTTTCAGAAAACCACCCAAGAGGTGCGAAACCCGCAAGCCTTTGTGGAAAATCACCTCCTAAGGTAGAATTCCGCCACAAGGCAAAATTCTTCTTTTCTTTTAGCTTTGCGGAAAATGACCTTCGAGGGTAGAATTCCGCCATATGTAAAAAACCTTTGCTTTTTTGGCCTTTTCAGAGAATCACCTTCGCAGGTAGAGTTCCGCCAGCCTTTGCGGAGAATCACCTTTGGGGGTAGAATTCTGCCAAGGAGAAACAGAGATTCAATTCTCCACAAGCCTTTTTTTTTTAAGTACCGAAAATCGGTAAACAGGCACTTTTAGGAGGGATAAAGGGAAAAGACGGTCATATAGGGTAGATCAGGCCAAATTACATAGGATGGAAAATTTGGGCAATAGTGACCATGCCCTCTCAGGAACAAAATCAAAGGAAATAGAATAAAATCCCTCTTTAGAATGACAGATCAATGGAATGGGTTGATTGGATCAATGAAGAACCAATTAGAAGGTGAGATGAAGTGAAAATGTGTTAAGAGAAAACACAATTTTACCGAGTTGACTACTTGAAAATGTTAATTATGAGATAGATAAAATGATGTATGACCAAGATTTTGATGTGTGATGTGTAGCTTGTTATTTAATAACCATGAAAAACTAACTACATAAAGCCTATGAATCATTTTTTGTACATATAGAGAAATTCTGCACTTGTTGGAGACTGTCGCAAAATTTTTACTATGATGTGGAAAACATTTTCCTTGTGTTCAATTTCATTCCCGATAGATCTAAGAAGAGCAAAATAGAGAATCGATAGATGATTTATATTGATTCACACTTGCTAATGTACTTGGTCCTTATGATGATTTAGATTAGATTCATGTGATGACATCGTTTATGCTCTTTGATTATTACTAATATACATATGTGTTAGATGATTATATGTGGATATACAGATGTATGTTTTTTTAGAAATTTTCTTTATGCAAATATATGTATGGATGCACTTAGGATGTAAAAATGCAACACTTGAATTCTTCATTTTTATATTTTCCTCTTTTCCCATTATGAATACAAAATGAATGCAACGGATATGCAATGATATGAATATATTAGTAACATAGATTAAGTACTCAAACTTGGAATTTTGAATGAACTAGGAAATCATTTTGAGCTCAAGTACTTATGTTGTTTAAATGAACATGTAAACTTAAATGAAACTAAATGTAGACTTCTAGGAATGTCACTGATCTTTTTACATCTTAGCATTGTATCATCATAGGGAGTTTGTGTAATGGACATAATTGGTTATGTCACTGATACCAAGGAAGTATCGTGAAAGTATCAATACTATTTTTATTGGATGAAATGTCAAAAATAAACCTAAGCATCAAGGCATAGAAGCCGAGATGACTTGTTAGATATCTCTTTTTTTCTTTAAGAATCATCTTCTGTTCATGTGTAATATAGGATATGCAACCCACAATGACCTTTAATGTTCATACCCTTGGGTACATAATGTGGCATACACCTTATTTTAGAAGTTGATTAGAAACATACAAGAAAATTGGTTCAACCTCACCATAGCTTACACATAAAAAGGATCGAGATATATCCAGCTATCCACTCTTGTTGGAAGCTCTTACTGTAAACATCCAAATTAGGTGAAATATATAGGATCATTGAAATAATAACCATAGACAAAAAACCAAGAAAAAATTATGCCCCTGTCCTTGTGAGTCTTTTTCATTTAATAGATGTCATGGAATAACTCAGAAGACATAACAAGCAATAATAGATAATCAAACAAAGAAAACTCATAATTGTTTACATGCCCCTAGTTTGAAACATTATTGGAACATGAAAAGAGTCATAATCAAATCAAGGCCAGTCTATATGTGTTTATGTGGTGTTTAGGAACACCTTTGATTCATTTTTCAATCACAATAAAGAAATCATCAATTGCAACTTAGATTTTAACAATGTATTTATGTGTCTGAGTTAGTGACATAAACAATATCAGCAATTGCAATCCAATGTAGTGTTGAGAAACACTATTTGATTAAAGTGTTGAAAAAAACTAGTATGATGTTAGTTACAGGTAGGTGGTGTTTAAGAAACACCTTTGTTTGTGATAGTGATAGTGATGTTTTGATTAAATTATTAAGAAATATTATTTGTAGTGGCAAACCTTCCTAGACAAGGACCTAGGATGACCTAGCAACCAACAACTGCCAATGGAACATAATAGCAGAGATGTTGCCAGTGCAAAATGTCTATCCCTAAGATGCAAATACAGAAAAATTCTAGGAAAGGAAATTACATTCGTGAGGAATTAAAATTCAACTGATAGCAAAGATATGACCGTGAAGGATTGGTGTAAGAAGTGCTTTGATAGATGAAGCATTGAGTACAAGTGATGCCTGTTTTCCAGGTTTTCACCACTGAAATTTTTTTTATTTTTTCTACCAAGATGCCTATTTGTGAGGTTTTTGCCAAGGCACTTTTTCTATTTTTCAAATTTTTTTTGTACTTTTTTATTTTTTTCTCTTTTTTTTTTGTATTAGTATCAAGGTGCCTGTTAGCTAGGTTTTCACCAAGAATACCTTTTTTTAGGACTTTTCCATTTTTTTCCTCTTTTCCACTTTTTTTTGGCTTTCTTCAGGATCAATTTTTGCTTTTTTTTTTTGTATTTTCTCAGGATCAATTTCGCTATACAAGCCCTTCGGCTAGATGTCATTCATAAAACCACTTAAAGTGTAGATTTTTGATAGGATCAGGAAGGACATCTCCTTCAGATGTAGCTAACTAATAAGCTCCTATCCCAAAAGTTGATGTGATAACAAAAGGCCCCAACCAATTGGGCTCGAAGTTGCATTTTTGTTCATTGTTTGGTTGATTCTTAAGATTCTCTCTTAGAATGAGATCTCCCAATTGAAATTGTCATGGCTTTATTTTATTATTGTATCCTTTTGACATCCTTTTCTGATATACTTTTAGGTGATCGAATGCTTGTTGTTTGCACCCATCAAGTAGTTTTAATGCTTGAACCCTATCTATGTGGTATTGTTCATTTGTGACAAGACCTCGAAGGGATACTCGCAAAGAAGGAATTTATACTTAAATTGGTAATACTTACTTTATGCCATCGACTAGAGAAAATGACATGGCTCCTGTTGGTGTTCTGATACTTGTTCTATAAGCCCATAGTGCTGGATTCAATTGCAAATGATAGTCTCTGCTAGACTTACTGATAACTCTGTGTAGTATTTTTAGAATGTTCTTTTTTGAAGCCTCAACTTGTCCATTACCTTCGGGATAATAGGTTGAATAACAATGCTGAGTAATGTGAAACTGTGCACAAAGGTCCTCAATATCTTTGTTCTTGAACTTCCCCCCATTGTTTGTTATAATAAATGAGGGTATACTGTACCTATAGATAATGTAGTTCAGGATGAACAGAGTAACTCATTTTCCAGTGGCTTTTATTAACGACACTACTTCGACCCACTTTGTGAAATACTCAGTGGTCGTGAAGATGTATTTGTGTCCACTTAAAGAATTGGGATAGATCTATCCAACAAGATCAAAGGCCCATTACTGGAATGACCAATGTGTTATAAATGGTATGAGTTCCTTGGTTGAAGCATGAATAAGGTTTCCATGTGTTTGACATTTTTGACATGTTTTGGTATATTGAATTACATCTTTCTCCATTGTAGGCCAATAGTATCTGACCCTTAGAAGTTTCTTAGCTAATGAAAAATCATTCGAGTGTGATCCACATACACCTTCATTGACCTCTCTTAATACTCGATCAGACTCTTCTTGTTCTAAAAACCTAAGTAGAATTCTGTCAAGACCTCTTCTATATAAGTTAGTAGTGATGAGTAAATAATACAATGCTATCCTAATTAAGGCTCATTTATTTCATTTTTGGATATGCCATTAGGTAGGATTTGATTCGTAAGGTAGGAATTTATGTTGGTATACCTAGATTGGTCTTGGGTGTTTAAGGCACAAATAACTTAGGATTTAGGTGTATCAAATGTGGGAAAGGTTAATTATTCCACCAATAATTCATAGTGGAATTGATGTTCCTCCAGTTGTAACATGGATGCTATCATTTCCATTACATTTGCAACTCTATTTTCTATTCTTGGAATTTGTTGAAATGTGAAGAAGACAAAGTAATTTTTCAAATCTTATGCCATATGCTTATATGACATCAACTTCTCATATTTTGTTTGATATTCTCCATTTAATTTATTGACGATGAGTTGAGAGTCACCATATACATGTAGCTCTGTGATTTTCCATTCAATGGCTAGCTTGAGACTGTTTACCAATGCTTCCTATTCTAAGAGGGTGTTGGTGCATGGAAACATCATTTTGTATGCCTAATGTATCTTGTAACCTTGAGGAGTGATAAAAAATACCCCTACTCTGGATCCTTTTTTTGTGAAAGAACCATCAAAGTAAATCTTCCATAGATTTTTTGTTAAGTGCATTATTGTCTCATTTGGAAACTCTATAATCAATAGTATTGCATCTTACTTAGGAGGTACTTGAGAGGATAAATCTTTGCAATAATATTTACTATATGTGAAAGCATATAGTGTCTCAACTTCTAGGATGCAAAAACAACTGCCAGATAAGCATTTTCAATGATAGTATAGTTGATTTCATAAGACACCAATGTCCTGTTGATATAATAAAACACTCTTTCCTTCTTGGTATCATCCTCTTGTGTTAGCAATACTCCAAGCGATGTAGTTGTAGCTTAAATATAGAGTAATAATAGTTTTGCATGAATAGGTTCCAATAGGATAGGAGGATTAGCTAGATAATCCTTTAATTCCTTGAAATCATTTTCACAGTGTTCATCCCATTTGAAAGTTACTCCTTTGTGTAACAATTTTGTAAAAGTTTGCGCTTTGCCTGCTAGTTGAGACATGAATATTCTAATTGACTGGAGTCTTCCTTAGAGAGTTCTCATTTGACTAATGTTACAAGGGGGTGGCATTTCCATTATTTATTTCACCTTTTCTAGGTCTACCTCAATTCCTTTAGCTGATATAATAAACCCTAAGATCTTCCCTAATTGGACTCCAAATGCACATTTCTTTAGATTGAGCCTTAGTTGAAATTGTTTCATTCTATCTAGTATCTTTCTCAAGTCTTCGATGTGAATTTTTCTTATCTTTGACTTGAGTAAGGTATCATCCACATAGTCCTCCATGTTCTTATGTATCACATCATGGAAGATTGTTTTCATAGCTCGTTGATATGTAGCTCCGACATTCTTTAGCCCAAATGGTATTACATTCCAAAAAAATGTTCCCCATGCACATGTAAATGTTGTCTTTTCTTGGTCTTTAGGGGCAATATTTATTTGGTTATAGCCTAAAAATCCATCCATGAGTGAATAAATTTCATATCCTATCATGAGGTCTATAATCATATCAATATTCGATAGTGGAAAGTCATCTCTAGGACAAGATTTTTTTAGATCCCTAGAGTTTGTGCAAATTCTGATAGACTTATCTTCTTTAGAAACTAGGGCTACATTAGAAATCCATCCTGCATAAGTGATGAACCTTATGAATCCAAATTTTAAGATTTTCTCTAGCTCTTCTTTTACCAACAATGCCACGTGTGGGTGCATCTTTCTTAATTTCTATTTGATAAGTTTTATCCCAAGAGCTATAGATGAGTGATGCATTATTAATTTAGGATCTAGTCTAGGAATATCAGCATAAGACCATGCAAATTTAATCTTTTTCTCTTTAAGGAACTCAGTAAATTGTGTCTTTTCTTCTTTTGATAAGGATTGCATTAGATGGACAAATTGAGGAACTTTTGTTGTTCCCAAATTAATTGGTTGTGTTGGTTCTATCAGTACTAAAGATATTTCATGAAAGTGCACAGAGAAGATATATTAAATCTCATCTTTTGGCACCTCTGATAGGTTTCACCATCAGATACATCTTTTATTTTTACTTTTTAGAATCTGATACTGCCACAACATGGTTTTCACCATGAGTTCTTATTTTATTTTTACTTTTCAATTTGTGACTAAGAAACTTGATATCCTCTTCTGTCAGATTCATGCTCCTTGCATTGGTGGAAGAGGGATAGGGTTCACAAGAATTCAGATAACAAGACAAAGTGTAGTCATTGGGAAAGTTCATGATAGGAGTAGGTTCTAAGTCTGTCCAATCAATAAGTTCAAGGTTTACCAAGGATAGTGATTCATAGGGTTTTAAGGACAACATCGTGTCAGTGTCAAGACTAAAAACTAACAAGACAAGTTTTGTTAAGTTATCTTCTATAGTGTTTAGATCATTAAGAGTCAGGTCATCATTATTAGTGTCATTGTTAGTGTCATGCGAACCTAACTCTAGAGAATCATCATTGGAAATTTCTCCTTCTTCTCTTATCATATTGGAACTCATATCTTGTATCCTTTGGAATTCTTCTAATCCCATTAAGATGCCAATGTCTTCATCAATTATTCTTGGTATCACCCTATCAACCAATTATGTGACCACATTTGTATTATGAGTAGTATTATAACTCTTTCCCCTTTCCAATAAAGGTGCAAATTTATGGATTAAATCTACATCAATATCCATGGTAGCATCATACATGCAATCCCATTCATAATCATGTGAGTCTGAGATATTGTCATCAGATCTATTTACAAATTCAGAAATACTTATCTGGTGTACCCTATTGGCCATTTGTAAATTAAAGTATGTTAGATCTAGGACATGTGAATTTTTCACCAATTGCCCCTAGTTAGGATGTATGCTTTGTTTTTTCCTTATAGACGATGACTCCTCAAGAGTGTTTGATCTACTTTGTTCTTCTTTCCTATTCCTTTCTTCTTTTGGTGCTTGATGTGCTTCTTCATGGTATCCTCCTTCTTGCTAAATCTCTAGAGAATATTCTTCTTCCTCCTCTTCTAATTCTTGAATATTATCTTGTGACAACAAGGGAACATGATGCTCTAGTTGTTCTTCAAAATTAGTAGGTACATAGTGTTCTCCTTGGTATCTTGGATCTTCAGTACCTACATGCAATAATATTTCATATGTCTAAGGTATGATTTCAACTTCTTCTTCTTCTTTGTCACTTTTTTTATAAAATATTAAACCTTATCTTGAAGTAGCGTGTTTTGATTTGTTATTGAAACCCAACCCTATTTTTTCTTTAGTGTCTCTGAATTCTATATGGATAGGCTCAATGAGTCCCTTGCCTTTATCTCCTCAAGGTCCCTTCCTTTTTTATCCCATATGTTTGAGAAGGTCATAACCTTTGCCAATTTTTTTGGGAGATATATCAACATTTTTTACTTCATTCTCTCTTTTCCTCTTTATAGAGCCAAGCCAAGACTTCTATATTCCTTTTCTTGTTTATGAAAGATTGTAGCTCTAACCATACTAGTTGGTCCATAAATGTATTTTTCTTTTGATGCAGAAGGTGTAAAATATGGGGAGGGTTTCCCATATGATCTTGGAGATACAAGAATGTTAGCCAATGATGATGTTGTATCTAATTTGTATTCCCCCATGCTAGTTTCTTCAAGTTTTAATGTCTTTCTAAGGTCTCCCTAGTAGTATGTTATAGGCCAATGGTAGATCAAGAACTTGATAGGTCACATCTTTTTCTATTGGTCCTATTCTTATTGGTAAAACAACTCATCCTTTGGATGATCTTTCCTCTTCATCATAAGCCTTGATGGTCATCTTACTCCTTTTTTCAATTGTGTGTTCTAAAAATCCCAATACTTTGACCAGGTTGAGAGTGCATATATTCAACCTCGCGCCTCCATCTATCAATACATGTTTTACACAGTGTTTATGGATCAAAACCTCAATGTGAAGGGGTTTATTATCGAGATGAGTTAAAGATTTATCACCCTCTTCTGAAAAAGAGAGATAATTTGGATTTGATATGTGATTGACCATTTCCTATAATTTGTCTACATCTATGTCTTTTGGAACATTGGTAGAATGTAGGGCTTGTTCAAGAACTTCCCTATGCACTAAAGAGATCTTCAATAACTCAAATATAGATATTTGAGCCGAGGTTATTTGTAATCGGTCCACCAAGTTGTAGTTAGAAGAAGGTGTAGGAACCATTTGTCTTGACGTTGGTGGTTTAGGAATTGTGTGAATAGGTGGTTTAGATGATGTTACCTATTTGGATGAGGAATTAACCCCTTTAATCATGATTTGCACTTGGCTTCATTTTACTGCATTCGAATGTGTAAACTTTTCCTTGACGCCTTTGATGGTGATCACATTGATTGATTGATTCTTTATGTTCAACATATTGATCACATTATCATTATGAGAATAGGTGTAATTGAATTCATTTCCTTTTGCTTTAGAGTCTTCTCCATTTTCATAGTTGGTAAATGGTTTATTATATGCCATGTGATCTTCATTAGATGTATTTCCTTCCACTTTGATCTTGCCTCCATCCATGAGATCTTGTATAATGTGTTTAAGTTTAACATAGTCATTAGTCTTGTGTCCTTTATTCTTACAAAACTCACAATAGGTGTTATCGTTCCACTACTTGGGATTTACTTATGGTTCCCATGGTTTTGATTCTGATAAAGTGATGGTTTTATTATCCAAGAGAGTCTTCAAAACCATATCAAGAGGTTCTCCCAATGGAGTAAATATCTGATGTGCTCTAGACATCCACAACTTATTCTTGTTGGCATCAATGTTTGCTTGTGGTATTCTTATTGTTTCCTTAGCTTCTTTTCTTTCTTATAGGCTGTTTGTAAGATTAAACACAACTGGTTTAATGTTTTCATTTGAGGCTTCCACCACTCCATCATTAACAATATTTTTTTCTTGTTCCACCATTTAGGTTTGTTGTTATAGTTGTTAGAGGATTCATTGTCACTTTGGAGCATGATTTCCCCTTTCTTGACCATAACTTCTTTAGAGTGAATGACGTTCTTTATCATTCTGTCAAAACTGGGAGAATCTTGCATTTGTAGAGTGTAATTCATTTTAGGTACTAAGTTTCTTATAAAGATCTCCATATATTCAGATTCAGGTATTTTTCTTGAGTACCTTGCAAATAGTTTCCTCCACCATTACAAAAAGTGTGAAAAGGATTCACCTATTCATTTTTTTGTATTGAAAAGATCTATCATGGTAACATTGTGTTGTATGTTATAGGAGTAGTGTTGGATTAACTCCTCAAATTTTTTTGCACTAGGTGTTAGTTTAGAGAACCATTCCATATAATTTCCACCTATACTTCCTAGAAATAGTCTCATCAAGTACGTCAGTTTGTGCATGTATTCTATGCTTAGAGAAAAATATTCTCTCACATTGTCATGTGGATCCATTTCTCCCATGTATTTTTCATATTTGGTTCATACCATGTTAGGTGGGATTGGAACCATGTTTATGATTTTATAAAAAGTAAATGGACATTTGTGCTCCATGGAGTATTTCTCTGTTGGTTTCTCCTTCTCTTTCTTAAGCTTTTTGATTTCCATTTACATTTGATATAGTTATTTTGAGAGAATGGAGATGGGTGTTTGTACCTCTTCTTCCTTCAATATTTGAACATCATAGCCCTTGGGGACTCTGACTCCAAGAGAAGCTAGGTGAAGGAAGTATTTTCTTTGTCTTCCCCAATGATTTTCTCCAAGGTCTTTTGAAACTTCTAACTTTGTTTGATTTTTTTATATTCTTCTTCGGTTATGTCTTCTTCACTATCCAAATCAAACAAAGGATGATCATGATGTATCTCTTCTTGAATTTCTCTTCCATCTTGGTTATCATCTTGGTCATATTCATTAAAGGCAACACTTCATTCTCTATTAGGTACACCCATGTCAGGTGAGTCTTGATAAAAAAGAGGATATGTTCAAGATGTCTCTCCTCACTAAAATTTAAGCAATCTTGGAGGCATTTCTGAATTGTCAGCTAGATATTGTTTACTTCTTGTGTTAACCATGAAAGAAAGGTCTCAATCTTGTCAAAAGTTTTCCAATTGTGCCAAAATGAATTTCTGAATTATCCAAATGCATTTTCCAAGTTGTGGTGAATGTGAATTTGATGTTTGAAGTGATTGATTTCAGCGTTAGAAGGTTAGAATGCCCATAGTGAGCTGGGAACCAAGAAGATTTGTTTAACAAAGTGACAACATGATTTGGGATCAATTGTGATAACCCTAAAGAACATGCAAGGTAGAGTTCCAATTAGATTGATAAACAACGTCATGTGGACCAGCAAGAACAACAAATTCTAACTAACAAGCAAAAAGGTATCTAAAACTACAAAGTTTATGAGTTTGAGACATGTGTAAGTACCCTTTGTCCCAAATGCAATCCTAGATTTTTGGGATGCAATCCTACTCTTCCTAAATGCAATTCTCTTTGCCTGATGCAATCTAGGATTGACCAAAAATGACCTTATTTACAAAATGTGACCTTGTTTACCCAATGCAACCTAGGATTTACCAGATGTGACCTTTAAATGGACTTTTTGAGTTTTCCACTTTGTTTTGAAAGACGTGAAAATTTGTTTGACTCCAAGGTCTGTCTGATGAATTCTAATGTTTTTAGGTAGTATAAATGTCTGTGACTATCAAAATATTGATTTGTTTGGAGTATTTTATCTTGTTATTTCAATTTTGACACATTAAGGACATTTTTTAAGAACCAAACACACCTATTCCCTAACCCAATGGTGTAGTATAAAAAACTTTGCTCGAAGGATCAAGTACACACTCAAATGATAACCAGAATACAACCATCACCAAGAATGCAATGACTCCAGTCATGATGTCATATTATCCAACTCCAAATGCAAATGAGGGCACAAAATTCCAAGTGTCTCGGGGCAATTACTATTTTCCTTGAACAAAGATTATCACCTTTCATAGATGAATCAAGTGCTCATTACTACAAAGTGTTTTATTTTAGGCATCCATTCGCAACTGTCCCCCATAGAATTACACAAGGAAAAATTGAGGTGTATAGCCCTATGAGTACCTATATGAGTGTTGTCTCACAAGAAAGATTCAAGAGGCTCCTCTCTACACACATCCAAGCATGTCCAAGGAATCATAGTAAAATTTCCAAGGACAAAACCAATTACGAATTTTGATATTTTTATCTCAAGGAACTATTTTGATTGTAGTGAGATGGAAGGGTTGGCATTCACTTGTCCTCACTTGGGTTGTTCCTAGGATATTTTCCCTCAACTGACAGGCCCTCTAAAGTTCAAAGAAAGAAAGAGGATTAGCGGCTTAGGAGTCTAGATTTTTGATTCTTCACAAGGAAGAAGAGAATACTCTCCTATCCATTCCATTTTCTCCTATCAAACACGCCATGCAAGGTTCTTTCCCTCTAATTATGAAATTCAATTACTTAATCCCCCATCTTGAGTTTCTGATTTTCCACTTGGGAAAAGAGCATAATCCTCTAGTTGGATTAAGAACTAAATTTTAATTTGCAATTTAGGTTCCTATAAAAGAATTTAACCAAATATTTTGAGCAATTGAGTTCATTTCCCCAATTTCTATTCAAATCTTAACTTTATGTTTGAGGTTATGATTTTCCATGAAGGAAAAGAGCATACTTCTCTAACCAAGTTACAAATTGGAGAGAAATTTTGTTAAGTTCTTAGAATTCCAAAAATTTAAGTCGAATGTGCAAGGCAACCTACAAAACCACTTGTTAGTAGTTTCATTTCATCTCCTTAGCCAAGGAATTCTTTGACAGAATCCTACAATAACTCATTAGGCTGCTTAAACAATCATATTCATCCAAAAACATGCAAAGTTAGTTGATTAGTCATCAAATGCATCAATTATGCAAGTAAGCTAACCAAATGCAATCCTGGACTTTACCAAATATGAAATTATTTCCTAAATGTGATCCAGGAATTACCAAATGCGAGTAAAGATCCTAAATGTGATCATTTACCCTAAATGAGATCCCATTTTACCCATATGCGAGCCTTTACCAAGTGCGATTCAGAACATCCTGGATGCAATTCTAAATTTTTTGGACATGATCTTCTTCTCCATATTTGATCTTATTCTCCCAAATGCGATCTTATTCTCCCAAATGTGAGTCCACCTCAAGAACACAAATAAAAAGATCAAGGATTAGCTCAAAATTGAATAGAAATTCAGAGCTTTGCCCCATGGTGGGTGCCATAAATATGTGTGTGTGAATTATGTACCTGCAAGCTGCAACACAACACTTAAATATTTCATTGCATCAATGGTTAGAAATATGGAAATCAATTGCAAAGCATAAGAAAATCATGGAAATTGACATATTGCTTCCTATCTGTAGACACCTAATTTTGGTCAAGGTGAATTAATCGAGCACAAAGTGATAAAATAAATGCAAATTAATCAAACTATGAATTAATTTAATTATTATAAAAGCCTTGGATTAATCAAATCAAATAAATCAATTTAATTGCACAATTGAAATTAATCATTTAATTGTATAGTTAAAAAACAATTTAAATCAAATCCAACCCTTTCAAGGGTACACGTGGCTACAGAAAGAAATTAAACAAATTAAATAAATCCCTTAATTTCCTCATCTCTCACATGGTTAAAATTCATCAACCAATGAGGACTGAGAATGGGAGCTCACATGGATCAAGCTAAATTCATCCTACATCACACATCTTGCAAATGCATCTTGATCACTCAAATTGTCCCATCATTTGAAACCACCCTTTAAATGGTCTTAACCTTTGAGACCATTTACTTAACCAAGCTCTAATCATGAGTTAATCAACTCTACCCCCTACCCTTGGGAAATCCTTTAAATAGAAGCCATTTTTATTGCATTTACATTACACACACTCATGAAGCAAAGCATAATCACTATAGGAAAATCATCCTGAGTTCATAAAATTTCCATCCTTAGAATTTGCATTTTAGTGACCATTTGAGTTTAAATGAACACAATTCTTCATCGATTCTCATATTAGGACTGTCATTATGGATACTTAGGCTGAGAGCATGTTGTTTATTTTCTTAATTAGAGAGCCATGAGATGCTCATTGTTTGATTTTCAATTCAATAAGTTAATCTTTGTTAAATCTTTATTGAAATGATTAGATTACAAGTTAATTTCATAAAGGTATAATTTATATACACACAAATAAAGCCCACCATGGGGCTAGAAGCCTCAAATCTAACAAAATTTGATCTTTAATTGTTGAATTTGAAGTTTTTTTGTTGTAGATTAGAAATTTGCTGGTTAAATGACGTGTACGAGGGTAAAGTGTGATGCATTTTCATAGTGAATGAGCATGTATAAGATTTCTTCTATCTCTCTCTAAATTTCTCTCATCACCTCAGACCGCAAAGTGATGCATACGGGGGTAAAGGTTGATGCCTTTGCATGGAAAAGAAGCGTGTGAAAATATAAATCCAGATGCCTTTATGCAGCCAAGAAGTGTTTGTCAGACAAAACCTGACATCTTTGCACGACAAAGTGACACATAGAAAGATCTATTTTACCACTTACTCTCTTTTTCTATGGTTCTTCTTTAATGCCTTTGATCTATTAAATAGTTCTTATAATTGTTAAGTAGCACATTCAAAGTTTTAAATAGTGCGTAGCAGCATTAATGTAGTGCATAGTGTTTTGTAAAGCAGCGCCCTATACTCTTTAAAATAGTGTGTTTCACTAATTTTATAATTCTGAAATTTTCTGACAGACATCATATTAAATGAAGTTTACTTGTCACTTTGCAGATGTTAGAACATAAAAGGGTGAAGAAGCCTACGTTTAGGATCCATAGGCAAGAAAGAGAGATCAAAAGGACTTCAAGGTTTGAAAATAAAATTCATAATGCAAATATTTTGGAATCATTAAGTGGGGAGGAGAAGCTCTATGATCATACTTAAAAGTTTTAAGAGCTTATAAATCAAAATTTCCTTCATTAAATTGATTCACTTCACTTTTCAAATCTTTGGATTTAGGTCTTAATTTTGAGTGATTTGAACCACTTTTTTTTTAAATTTGGTTGCCTCATTTTGTGTGAGCTTTGTTGACTAACCTTGTTGGAGGAGAGGATGCTAAGGAGTTGGAAATATTGCCACTAGGTGAGTAGTAAAAAGATAAAATCTCAAAAATGTGCCTAAACTTTGCTAGCTTTGATTAAAGGTATTTTCACATCCTCCTTGCATTGCTTAAATTGTGGCTTTCAAAGTTCAAAATCTAGCATAATTAAAAGTCTATTATTGTTTTCCAAAGAAAGCATTAGGCCTATGCTCTCAACTTTTCAAGTTGATCAAAATTTTAAACATGCTAACTTTGACAATATAAAGAAAGACTTGGGAATGAACAAACACTAAAATATATACCTCCTTTTTTGTGGAAGAGAAGTGGATAGGTATATGCTCTTCACTATTTGAGTGAATCAAAAATCCAAAAACACTTTGAATCCCTTAGTGTAAGAGGTGGTTAATTGAACACAAACTTGTTATTGTGTTTGGAAGTGAAATATAGTAGGGATATTCTCTTTATCCTTTTGGGGCAAATCAAATTCCCAAACCTATGGATCACTTTATTTCTCTCTTTAATGATGAACATGCTAGTAAATTAGAGGGCCTCCCTCCTGAGAATTGCCCTACGAGGAAGGTGAGAGGGAATGACCCAAGTGGGATACAACCATCTTATCCATGGTAATACAACCCACTATAATAAAAGTGTATTCATCCCTAATGGGATGGGTGATGAGATAGATTGAGAATTCAACCTCCTCTAGTAGTCCGTCAGGATTGCACAAAATTGGGTTTTTATGAGTGTGGGAGGCCTTTATAATGGGGGATGAAATTTATGATATTTCAAACAAAACCTTGATTAAAACCTTGGTTAAATTTTCAATTCTTACCTTGTAAAGCCATCATTAAGAACCAATTTGACCATAGGTAGATTGCATGGAAGTTTTTCTTGTTGAAACCTGTGGAAACGATAAAAAATATACACTTTTGTGTAGAATTAGAGGTCAAAATAAAGATTTGGTGTGTGTGTTGTGATTTTATGTTTATTTTTCAAGAGAGAAACATCCAAAAATATCTGATCACTTTATCAACTTTTAAAAAAAATCTATCAAACAAGTGACAGACAACAACATTCACATTTATCTGATGCATTAAAAACTTCTTCTGGTGTTTACAAACATTATTCTAACACTTTGAAATCTAAAGTGACATGTAAAGACATTTAAATGACATGTGTGAAATTATAAGTAGCACTTTGAAACCTCAAAATGCACATTTACATAGCCAAACAATGCTTACCAATAGGAAAGTAACGCATTGTTGTTTTCTAGTGAGTGCATACTATACTTTGAAGCAACGTGTACTATACCTTTAAGTAGCACTTATAGACTGAGATTTTAAAACAAATGGTACTTCCCAAGGGTTTGGAAAAATTTTGAATTTATAACTAGATACCATTTTCAAAGTTCTGTATGTACATCATTTTGGATTGGTCAGATTCCCTCAGATTGAGAAATTCAAAATCATTTTTTAAGGGATTGATCAAAGGGATAAGCCAAGAATTTTTTCTCCATGATAATGCCATATTTAACAAGATCTAATTATATTAAGTCAACTTTGCAAGCCGAAAAGGCCTATCTTAGGCAAGCACTTCCTTTTCCAAGTGACACATTTTCTTCTTCACAACAAATGGTTGAACCTAAAAAATAAGCTGAACCAAGTAGGATGTCCTTTCCCTTTGGAAACATGGATCTCGACCTTATCAATCTTGTCAACATGGACACCACTAAGAACCGAAATAGTGTGAATAAAGATGCCAACAATGGTGGGGGTAATGGAGGAGGAAATGACCCTAATAACCAAGGCATTGATAAAAATGGAGGGATTAAGGACTCTCAAGAAGAGGAGGCTACTGAAGAAAGGGTAGATGAGGTAGTGAAAAGTCGATTCTTCATGAAGCTCATGGAGAAAGTCCTAGAAATAGATAGGGAGAAGTATTTCTTTGACCTAGCACAAGAGGGGTTGAAACTTTCCCATGATTATAATGTCGATCAATTGAAGAAGAAATAAGATGAGGCTAATCTAATCAGCATCATGAATAAACAATTTAAGTTATTTCAAATGAAATTGGATAGCATGAAGAAAAGCATGACTCCCAAGCCATTTTCGTTTGAGGCTTTATGTCCATTTCCATTTGAAAAATCTTAAATTATGGTACCATTCCCCATAAATGTAGTTTTCCCTAAGTATGAAAAGTATGAGGGGGAATCCAATCCACAAGACCATTTAAGGGAATTTTGGACTTTGAGCTTGGAATTCATGCATGATACCACCTATTTAATGAGGTTATTTCCAAGGATTTTGGGAGGAGCTGAAATGGAATAGTTTTCCAAGTTACCATTTGGTATTCAAACTTTTGAAGAGATATCTTCCAAGTTTGTGACTCATTATTCATATAAAATTAAACATGAGATTACAATGAACTTATGTAACACCAAGAAATGTGATGGGGAAGAATTCTTGACTTTCTTGCAATGATGGAGGGTGGTATTTTCTCAATACCATAGAAGTGTACCCAAGAAAGAAAAAATGGACATTTTATGAATATTTTGAACATGGAAATGAACTATCAATTGAGATTGCAATGTACACGTTTCTTCCAAGATATGATTTAAAATGGAGTTACGACCAAAGAATTTTTTTTGAAGAGTGAAGAAATTAAGTTCTATAAGGAAAACAAAAATTATCCTAACAATAACGAAAAATCCAACAATCATTATCACACTTGAAGAAATAGCAACCACTTTTGGCCTAAGAACACCAACAAGGGCCTTGTAAATGATGGGGCTTTGAGACAAATAATTTGAAAGCCACTCCTTTTACTCTCACAAGATCTTCAAACCAAGATAGTAAAGTGGACCAAGAAAACAACGTTCCTTTTAACAAAAATAACAACAACAACCACCCTAATACCAAAAAAATTCAAAACAAACAAGAGGCTAACAAGCCAAGATCTTCCTTGACCCTGTCTTTAAGGAGGAAGTTCATACCCTTGGGAAAACCACTCGAGAATGCTCTAAGGAATATCACTGTTAACAAAATCATTGTTTTACCAGAGGAAAGGCCTTACAAACCTAAAATTAAACCCTCATGATGGAATGAATCTAATATTTGTGAATATCATTGAAATAGAGGGCACAAGACAGATGATTACATGAGAATAAAGCATGAGGTACAAGATTTGTAGCTAATAGAGTCATCAAGGTGGAAGGGTCACAAAATAATGAAGATAATGTGGCTTTCAAAACCCCTTTCTTCAATCATGAGAAGGGAGAGTCTTCGAATAGTAACCAAAATAATAAAGGAGGTAATAACAAAGTAAATTTTGCACATAGCTATGATAATGTAATCAATTCCTTAATGGGATATGAGAATACTATCAATGTTATTATTGTGAAAGATCCGCCATCAAAGAAAACCTATAATGTGGTTACTAGAGGGAAAAATTGAAGGTTACTTTACAAGGAACTATCCATAAGACTTTTAGTCCTAATCAACATTCTTCTTCTCAATGAAACTATAATATTGTGGATCAATTACAAAATACTCCCACTCAAATTTATATTCTTTAGTTGTTAAAACTTTCAACAAATCACAAGGAAATATTAGAGAAGGCTCTTGTGGAAACAATTGTTCCTGATAACCTAGATGAGGATAGGTTTCAAAATATGGTGAGTAATCTTATAGCACCTCATTTTTTTTCCTTTTCTGAACAAGATGACATGTCCATCCAACATCCTCAAAATCTGTCATTGCATATAGAGGTCTTGATTCAAAAGCATAATGGAAAAAGAGTCCTCATTGATGGAGGAGCTAGTTTAAACATTTCCACATTAATTCTAATCAAAGCTCTAGGATTTTCCAAAGGTGTCATCGATCCAAATAAGAAAAATACTATCAAAGCCTATGATGATGAGGAAAGGTCTTCTAAAGGAATGGTGGTTGGTGGAGGAGCACCTTAAGGTCTTACATAGATCTTCAAAACTTTTTGGATTGTAGGTTGGTTTAGCCAAAAACTAAAGTTAATAAGGACTAAATGTGAAGTCCCAAGTGAATTTTGAGTGTGTCTAGAAATAGGAGTAGTTACATTTTAGTGTTTGATGAGATCAAATAGGATCTAGGTTTTTAAGTCTTAGGAAGTCAACCAAATGGTCAAACTTGGGTTGAGATCCCAAAATGGAGTGACATTTGGGATTTTGATGTTTTTAGGTGTTTGAAGGTCTTATATGATTATTTGAAGTCAATTTGGGTCATTAGACATAGTGGTTTGATAATATTCTAAAAGATGTAAAAGTTGCTCATGACAAATTTTCAATTTTGAAAAGTTGTCATGACAACATTTCCTAAAATCTAGGAAAGGGCTTTAATGATGCCCAAATCCTGACATGAGGGTATAGACATGTGGGAATAAGGTATATAAGGTGGAGAAAACCCTAACCTAACAATTGGTTGTCATTGTGTACGGACTGAGCATTGTGAAGGAAAGTTTTTTACTATATTTTGTAACAAAGCTTTGATCCAGTTGATTAATGGATTGAAAATGATGAAATAATGCATTGAGACCTTTTGTCTTGGAATGTAGTTAATTTTTGTGGCATTGGTTTAGTTATTTAGTTTTACTGGTTAATATTTTGTAAATTCTTTCTTTTCTTCTAGTTCGTTGCTTGGTTTTGAGCCAATCATGTAAATATGCACCCCTCTTGAATTCTTGTGGTAAAATATATATGGCCTATTAGAATTAAGTAGGGGACTCCTTTCACACTACAAATATGTATTGTGGGGCCATATTGTGCAGGGGAAGAATTTTTAAAACCAAGCCCTAGGCGAGTGCAAGTGCATTATGGTTAGGAGCTTGGATGAGACAGTAGCAAGAAAGCTTGCAAAATGGATTAGGTGAAACCAATAAATGGTGGGAGAATGTAGAGGAGAGATTCCTTGATAGTTGGATGCAAGGAGATGATTAGAGGATTTGAATAGATCACCTAGTTCAAGCCAAGAACACAAACTAGTGTACATGTTCCCAAAACCCTTAAAAGTAGGGGTTTCTTGAAAGTCCTATGTACGGATAGGGTGGGGATATAGAACTTAGAAAATCCTAGAGCCTAGGATAGACCTACAGAGAATCCATAATTATTTTGGAGGGTTGTTAAGGGATCTTGTGAAGAATTCCAAGAAAACTAGTTTTAAGAGGCCTAATTGACCAAAAAGGATACAAGGCCTCAAAATAAGAAATATAAGGACTCGACTAGAAACATATTTGAGATTCCATCCAATTGAGTTGGAAACTATTGAAGGGGACCTAGAAAATGTTTGGAGACTCATCCTAGTAAAAAAGGGAAGGATTGGGAGATCTGGTGGTACAATGGAGCTTTTGGTGCATAATTGAATGGAGAAGGCAATAGTGGAAGTTTAAAGTTGGTGGAGAGTTCACAATAAGAGGATCATAGAGTTATCCTCTAGATAGGGTAGAGTAGGATACCCTAAGAAGTACCAAGGAGAGGTCTTGATTGGAGAAAGAGTGCTCTTGAGAGTGATCTCACCATCAAATTGGTATTAGAGCCATTGAAAGGCTTGGGAAGTGGTTAGTGTATGTTAGAGAGAAGTGAATCCATAGGAGAGAGCACCATGGTCATGAATGCAGAATTGGCAAGAGAATTGTCAGAGAAGCAAGTAAAGAATAGGATTCTTGAAGAAGATATGGAATAAATGAAGTTGAAGTTGGCATAATTTATAGAGGTAGAAAGTAAGATGACAGAACAAATGAGTGAAGATAAAGATAAAGGAAAGAAACAAGTTGAAGAGGAGGTAGAACCAGAGCCTGACCCTCTTCTTCCTAAGGAACCATTCCTCAAGGCCCTCAAGGAATTAAGTGGTAAGGCCCTAAAATGCATTCGAGTGTTCTCTGGAAAGATGGATGTAGAATTGGTTATGGAGTGGATTGAGGGTATGGAGAACCTTAAAATGTGATGGTATCATAGAGGCACAAAAGGTGAAGATAGACAAATCAAGGCTAAGAGGACAAGCATTAACTTGGTGGAAGTTTCTGCAAGAAGAAAGAGAAAAAGAAGGGAAGAAGCCAATAGAAAATTGGAAATATGTGGTGGCTAAGCTAAAGGAAAACTACCTACTAGAAGATTATGATATTCAACTCCACAAGAAGAGACAGAATCTCAGACAAAAGGATCTAGATGTGGCATCCTATACTAAAGAGTTTCAAAAGCTTTGTCTTAGATCTAGGGTACAAGAAACATAGAGAATCAAGGTTCTTAGGTACCTTAATGGATTAAGGTGGAATATAAAAGAAGAGATAAGCCTCTTTACTCTAACCTCCAATCATAATTGTTTTCAAATGGATCTAAAAGTGGAAGAGAAACTTAGAAAAAGACAAGACTCCAACTCTAGGGGTAGAGGAAGAGGTAGAGACTCTAGAGGAGGACATAGAGGTGGTTATAGTGGAAGGGGCAATGAAAACATAAGCCAAGGAGATTCTAGGGGTGCTGAACAAAACCAAGAGACCAGAAGTAGAGGAGGATATAACAAAGTTTGAGAACTTCACAATAATGGAAGAGGCAGATTAGGTTGGTTTGGAAGGAGCTTACACTTTTCTACAATGAAGTGTTACTATTGTGGCCAATTTGGTCACCCTGCCTATAGATGTCCAGATAAGCCAACATCTACACAAGGTGAGAAGAAGATTTCTTATGTACAAGAAGAGGACATGACTAAACAAGAAGAGATAAATTTGGATTCAGAGAAGGGAGAGAACCTCATGCTTAGGAGGATTATAATCAAAGCACCTACAAAGGATGAATACAAGCAGAGAAGGGATATTTTTAGAGTCAAGTGTAAGATACTTGGTAAGGTATGTAGGGTCATAATTGACTCTAGATCTACTAACAATGTGATCTCAGAGGAAATAGTATATAAACTTAAGTTGGTCAAGATTTCTCATGTGTGGGTTGAGTTCACTATTAACAAGTATCAAGATAGGATACTTTGTGATGTGTTTCCAATGGGTGCATGTCATATGTTGCTTGGAAGACCATGGAAGTATGAAAAAGAACTTCACCATGGGAAGGAGAATAAGTACTCATTCACGAAGAATGGAGTAACTTATAAGATACAGTCCTTAATAGAAGAAAAGATAGTAGAGAAGATAGACTCCAACACTCTTATAATGAGTGGTAAAGATTTCTTAAAGGACATGAAGGATGAAGGTGAAATTGGTTATGTTATTCTAGTAAAGATAAAGGAGGAAGAGACACCTAAGCCATCACCTATGCCAGCATAAGTAAAGCAATAGCTAGATAAGTTCCAATACATCATTTGTGAAGGGACTCCAGCTACATTACCACCAAAGAGAGAGATAAGTCATCAGATTGACTTTGTGCCAAGGGCATCATTGCCAAATAAGGCTGCATACAAAATGACACTAGAATAGAACAAGGAGATAGCAAGGCAAGTTCAAGAGCTATTAGACCAAGGATTTATTAGGAAGAGCATAATCCCATGTGTTGTCCCAGTGGTTTTGGCTCCTAAAAAAGGAGGTAAGTGGAGAATGTGCACTGATTCTAGGGAAATCAATAGGATAACTATTAGATATAGATTTCCTATTCCTAGGATAGAAGACTTAATGGATTTCTTAGGGGGTGCTAAATAATTTTCAAAGATTGACTTAAAAAGTGGATATTATGAGATTAGAATGAAAGAGGGTGATGAGTGGAAGTCATCCTTTAAAACTATAGAGGGGCTATATGAATGGTTAGTAATGCCCTTTGGCCTTACCAATGCACCTAGTACTTTTATGAGGGTCATGAATGAAGTCTTGAAGGATTAAATAGGTCTATTTATAGTTGTCTACCCAGATGACATCCTCATTTTTAGTAAAACAAAGGAAGAGCATATGAAACACTTGGAACTTGTGTTGAAGAGGTTGCGAGAAGAGAAGCTTTCCATAAATCTTGAAAAGAGTGATTTTATGAAACATGAATTAGTATACCGAGGATTTGTTGTATCCCAAGGTGACTTGAAAATGTAAAAGAATAAAGTAAAAGCCATATTGAGTTGGCCTACTCCCAAGACAGGGACTGAAGTCATAAGTTTCCATGGGTTAGCCCAATTCTATAGGAAGTTTGTTAGGATATTTAGTGAAATCTGTGCACCAGTCCTTGATACTATCAAAGGAGGACTTAAAACAAAGTTTGTATGGACCAAGGAGGCCAATGAAGGATTTGAGAAATTGAAGAAGGAAGTAGCCACCCAACCAATATGGGTTTTACCAAGTTTTGGTAAAATTTTCATTGTGGACTGTGATGCTAGCAACATAGAAGTGGGTGCAGTCCTAAGTCAGGAAAGAAGACCAATAGCCTTCTTTAGTGAGAGGCTTAATGAGGAAAAGTCTAGATACTCCTCATATGATCTTGGGCTTTATGCATTGGTGCAGGATCTTAAGAAGTGGAGGCACTACTTTTTTCCCAAGGAATTTGTGGTTTATACTGATAACTAGGCCTTAAGCTACATAAATATATAGGAGAAGCTTAGTTTGAGGCATATCAAATGGATGGAGTTTCTGTAGTCATACACTTTCACCATCAAGCACAAAAAGGGGGTGAATAACAAGGTAGAAAATGCCCTTACTAGGAGATTTCTCACCATCCAAGAGATTCAGTTGTAGAGTATAGGGATTGAAGGATTCAAAGACCTATATGAGGGAGATACTAATTTATTAGAGATTCACAAGGTGTGTACTAATTTTGAGAATCACTTTCATAGTGAGTGTGCAGAATATACCTTATAGAATGGTTTTTTGTTTAAAGGAAAAGAGTTATGTGTTCCAAGGGGTTCCATGAGGGAGAACCTCATCCAAGAGAAGAACAATGGAATTTTGAGTGGACACTTTGGGTTAAACAAGACCTTAGACTTAGTAGAAAGGTTCTATTGGTGGCCTAAAATGCAGAAAGATGTTAGAAGGTATGTGGAGTAGTGTGGAGTATGTCAGAAGGCCAAGGGGACATCATCAAATATAGGTCTTTATCAGCCATTTCCCATCCCAAACAGACCATGGGAGTGCCATAAGTATAGACTTCATAGTGGGGTTACCTAGGACTCCAACTAGTTTAGATAGTGTGTTTTTGGTAGTGGACAGATTCAATAAAATGAGTCACTTCATCCCATTTAAGACAACCCATGATGCCAGTCACATTGCCCACCTTTTCTTCAAGGAGATATTCAAGATACATGGATTACCAATGAGTATTATTGTAGGTAGAGATGTGAATTTTATGGGGAACTTTTGGAAGACCCTATGGAAAAGACTAGGGACTAATTTGTCTCATGGATCTGCATATCATCCTCAAATGGATGGTCAAATAGAGGTAATAAATAGGGTTCTTGGAAACTTGATAAGATGTTTGACTAAAGAGTATGGGCAAGGATGGGATCAAGTTATTCCACGGGAAGAATTTCCTACAATGATAGCACAAATAGGACTACTAGTAAGAGTCCATTTGAGATTTTATATGGGATACATCTAAGGGTTGTAATGGAGCTCAAAGACTTAAAGGGATGTGAAGGAATTAGTGGACATGCAGATGAATTTGCACAGCCAATGAGAGAATTCCATGAACAAGTAAAGAAGACTTTGATGGAGGCCAATCAGAAGTTGAAAGCAAAGAAAGATGAAAGGAGAAGAGATTTTCAATTTGAGGTAGCAGACTTGGTGATGGTATATTTGAACAAGGCTAGAATACAAAAGGGAATACCAAGAAAATTCCAGATGAAGATAATTGGGCCTTGTAAGGTATTGGCTAAGTATGGACCCAATGCCTACAAGATAGATCTACCAAAGGATATGTCTATCTCCCCCATTTTCAATGTGAAGGATTTGATTCCATACAAAGGACCAGAGATAGGTGAAGAAGAGCATAGTGTAGAGGTAGCTAAGGAGGTGGAAGGACTTAGAGTACATGTTCAAGCTAAGCTACAAGTGGAACCAATTCTAGATTCCAGGGTGAAGAAAAAGACAAGGAAGAAAGTCTAGATGGAAAAATTGGTGAAGATTGTAAGGAAACTCAGGTGCGGAAACAGCTTCCTACGCTAATCTCTATAGGAAAGTATTGTGCAAATTCTTTTAAATCCTTACAATTACAGATTCGTTAACTACTTTAACAAAGATATTGCAAC
>MU224945.1:1459714-1475910 GCA_018584345.1 Thuja plicata
ATATTCATTTATCTTCAAAGAGATAACTCCAATCAGATCACATGGGTTACTCCACCCATTTCTCCAGTTCACATGGGTAACTTCACCCACCTCTTCAGTTCAAAAAGGTAACTCATAATTAGCTCCTTAGTTAACTAAACTCTATCTCCTCTTAACCAAATAAAGAGGTGGATTTTACTGAGGATCTCTCTTGTTCCTTTTGTTCTCAACCGTTCATCTCCCCATCTCTGGGATTGATCTCAACCGTTCATTCCATCACCAATTCCTATATAATAAACCCTTCATAACCATTTGAAGGATCCAGGATTTCAAGCTTACAAGCACCATTACTCTATCAACATTCAAGCTATCTTGCGATCACACACACATTTCAATCGTCAAATTCTCGATGCTTCTCAAGTCATAGATGCTGCCCCGCCAATACTGAATATCAAGAACAATGTTTCGGAAGGAGTAGAGAGAAACAATAGAAACTTCAAGCATCGAAGGGTTTGCATTTGTTTGTCTTCCTTTCTCTTGTTTGTACATTTTATTGCTCACGTTTCTGTTATTCATTTAGTAGTTATTGCGTATTCGATTTGCATTCACTTGTGAACCTTTGCTACTAACCCCCGCCCTTGGAAAGCTGTGGGAAACCGGAGAGAGAGGCGTACAGTTTTCTACCATTTTCTCGAAAGAGAGTGGACATTGCAACTAAAGAGGGTAGTTTAGTTCTAGAATAAGAACACTAGCGGAAATATCCATCTTTTCAGATTCAGGCATGAGTCTTGGATATCTAGAAAACATCTTTCTCCATCGCTAAAGAAAGGTCAGAAAGGGTTCTCCTGTGTTTTGCTTCATGTTACATAAATCAATCATTGTCACAGGATGTTGGATATTATAAGAGTACTATTTCAAGAACAGATTTATCACCTCATCGAAAGTTTTTATACCAGTGGGTAACTTTGAGAACCACTCCATAGCTTGGCCACTCAAACTCCAAGGAAAGAGATGCATAAGATATGTCTCGTCATGCATGAATTCTATATAAAGAGCACAGAATTCTTGGATGTGATCTTGTGGATCAGAGTGACTGTTGTACTTATCAAATCATGGAATTTCAACCCCACGTGGGAATGGAGGCAAGTACAAATCTCTGTCAAAAGGAAAAGGACAGATTGTGTTTAAAGAAAACCTTGTGTTGGGCGTTTCTTTTTCCTTTTGGATTTTTTGTAATTCCATTTGCATAGCTTGTATTTGTTTAGTTATGAGCATCATGGGGGTTTCTTCTTCCCTAGCAATGATATCCTCCTCTTTGAAGTGAGGTGGAATTTGAGCGCCTTGCTCTGCTAGATCTAGGAAATATTGTTCCTTACCTCAGTTTATGATCATTTTCATGAGTTTCACAAACCTCTTATCCTGGAGACATTCATCAATCTGTTCCTCACCAGGGTCTGATGGACTTGAGGAATGTTGACTATTGCAAGGGTTGGTACCATTAGAGAGATCTCTCTATTGAGACCTACCTCTAACTTGTCTTTCTTCTGACATCTTGGGACTAGGTAACTTGTCCTCAGGGGATTGTGATCTAGGAGGAATTCGAGAATCTCCCTCAAAGAGAGGGTTCTCTCCAAACAAGGAGTTGTCTTTGAATGGGAATCCCTGGTTGTCTTCTTCGTGAAATTCTCTAAAATGACTTCTAGTTCACACAGGCATAAGATAAGTTGATTCATCTGATTGACACCGTGGTGAAATCTAAAGTGTTGTCTAAGTCCAAGACCAAAGAGACCAAGAGATAAACATCCAACTGAGGATGGAGATAGCGAAGACTCTGATCTTGAGTCAAGGTTAATGAACCTGCTCTCACAACCCAAAATAAGGATAGTGCAGACAAAGATGATAAGTTTGAACAAAGGACTCGGTTAATTGGACAAGCGTAACGACATCAGATTTCAAGACAGTGATAGGGTGGACTAACAACAGATTGTAGTTGCAATGTGAACTAATAGAAGCATTAGGATAGTGCAAATTTCATAATAGACTGAACGTAGATGGAAGACAAAGTTTTGACAAGTTTCTCAAACCAATTTGACAGAATTTCGATATTATTTTGACATGATAGCTGAAGTTTCAAATGAGACAAGATAGACAAATATCTAAAGTGTATAGTTTCCAAGATTGTTTGATCACATTGTTGTTGTTTCAATGAACACTCACACAAGACACATCATGCAGATTGTTTGTTGTAAAAGAAAATAACAGACACACCACAATCCTAGGATAGCCAGGGCAATATCTTTTGAGTTCCCACTTGAACCAAAGTTTAGCCACGTCTACTCATAGCGGACAACTTAGAATCTTGGAGGTACAGGCTCCTCCTTACATGTGCACTCACTTCTCAGGCACACCAAGCTTTGAATCCCAAGGGTAATCACTTCCCAAGGGACCGTTGTCTCTACTAAGAGCCGTGAAAGTGTGGGATGTCTTAGTCGGTCTCTGACCTTTCGTGCCAATAGATAGAGGGATTTTAGTAACTAGAACAAAGTGTGTAGTCAAGGCATCCATTTAGGTGGTTATACTTGCGGCAGATTAGCTCTGTTATGGAGGCCTTGCAGCCTACAAAAATTATGTTCTATAGGTTTTAACGCACCACAAGGGTATTGAGGGAGCTCTTCTTCCCAATATAACGTATTCAACACCTGTTCACTATGACATTAATCACAATGACATTTTTTATATACTGGTTTGGAAGGGCTTGGCTTTAGCCTGTTACTAGTTGGGCAATCCACTCTCACCAACTTTGTTAAAGCACTAGGGAAGTAGCCATGCTAAAGGATTTGTATGGATTTATCTTACACCCAAGATCTGTGAAGGCGAGGGGAGAGGATACATCCATGCAATTCCTAGGATTTACAAAACTAACAAACACTTCAAGCAGAATGAGAAAATGACAATAATGCTTCTGGATTTCAGATCATCCCAAAAGGGTGAGAGCATAGTTTTCTGACATCATTATCATTCCTAAAATAGAAAATAAATGTTCATTTCAATGAGTCCTGCATGTGGGTTCCTATGTTAAGAAATTGAAAACAAGATGCAAGCACAATGTTTTGCATTCTATCGATCAAAGGCAACCTGCAAAACCAATTCGTGAGTAGTTTGAGTTTTGGTCTTCTTGAGCAACATTCTGCAAACCACTGTTAGGCTGTATGAAAAAGATAAGATCACAAACAACCAAGCCAAAGATTAGTCCATAATATCAAAATCATCAAATCAGAAAATAGAGTGCATATTCAAAAAGTACAGAGAAAATCATGCGATTTCAAAAAAAATCACTGAAAATTATGACCGTATGAGCCCGTACGAGGCTCCAAAAGCTACAAAAATGAGGATTAGATAGAAATAGTCACCAAAAATAGTGATTTCTGATCAATCCAGATATCAAAATAAAAAACTAACTCCACCACTGTGATCTCTGTGAAATTCTACCCCAAATAAAAAAAAATGCACACAAAAAGGACCTAAAATAAGCAAGATATTGGGGTTTGAAGTCAGACTACCAATCCAAAAATGCATATGGTGAATGAAATAAAATTTCAAATTAATGCTGATGTCATTGGTTTATGATGTTAAATTAGATGGTTTGAAGACCGTCTAGAAAAGCCAATCCTCTATTTAATGACGTATTCCAAGGCGTCAAATTTAACCTTCTTCCTGGCGAGTAGAGGTGGTGGGATTGGGTGGAGGTAGCGGCTAAGTGGCAGGTTTGGAGGGAAGGTGGTGGTGGAGGAGTGGTAGAGGAAGGGAGGCTGAGTAGAGGGGTAGTGATGGCCGAGCGGTGGGGAAAGCAGGAGGTGGCGCGCAGAGGAGAGTGGCGGTGGTGTTGGCGAAGGGAAGTTAGGGTGGAAGCGGTGGAGGGTAGAGGGAGTGGCGTTGCAGAGGGAGCAGGGAGGAGAGATTTGTGGATGGAGGTGGGAGGTTTTAGCAGAGGAAGTGTGGGTGGGGAGAATGGAGAAGGCAGGGAGGAAGGGAGCTAGGCGGTGGTGGAGGGAGTTGGTGGTAGGTAAGAGTGAAGATGAAGAGGATCAGCGCAGAGGAAGGAGGATGCAAAGCTCGGGTGATGGAAGTGTAAGGGATTAATCCCATATTTACCACTTGATAGCAAGTAACTTTGTTTTTATACAAATTTCTACAGCAGCATTGTAAAGCCAAAGGGTTGTGGCATGAGTTTGGGCTTGAGTTTGTCTTGTGGTAAGACTGTGGGTTCACTAAATATCATAGATGTTTGCTATCCAATAAACTATACAATAATAATAAATAAAGGCTCTCTGGTCCAAAATAAAAACAAAAAATTTTCTTATTTTAAAAGATTTTCAAAAGTTGTTTCAATACACGTGAAAAAGTTTCTCGATATGCGTGCAAAAGGTCGTACGGCCTCTGTTTCTAATTTTTTTTGTGATAGATTCCACTTTCACTAAAGATAGGCGTGTTGATAGTCATTTTTAACCGAAACAACGTTCCAGACACAACCGTGGACCTAGATTTTGCCCAAAGTGAACACAAAACAAAATTAAAATAGAAGTCAATAATGAGGCCTGAAATTGATTTTCAGCCCCACGGTGGGCGCCAAAAATGTGATAGCTAAATGTGGGCCTCTAATTTAGCCATACACTTCAACATGGTCATTTTTCTTCAGATGCATACAGGAATGAATATCAATTCATTCACCCTACATGTCTGGAAGAGTCGACCTACTGCCTTCTAGAAGGTAGGAGTATGAGTTTGCTCTCAGGTCATTGCAAACTCAGTGACTACACTGAAGACCTAAACGAAGGATTTAGAGCTATATGATTGATTAAAATAAATGAAAAATGCAAATGCAGATTGTTGTTCATCCAAAGCTAATTAAGATTCATTTTAGAAACACCAAATTGAGTGTGAGATATTCATTTTAATAACACCAAATCAAAAGTGTACTCTAAATTAGATTGATTTGCTTGAAAGTAAAAAACAAAAAATATTAAATAAAAATTATGGTAAGAATGCAAGAAGATAAGATGAAAATGGAGCATAATAACATTAGCTAAAAGATTAGGGTCCTTTGTGAAGGAAAAGAGTTTCTCTTTTATAGAAATCTCTCTCAAATCGACGGTCGAGATTGAACAAAAAGAGTGGCTCAAATTTGATTGAAGAAGCACAATCCATGTGCAAGTGATTCGATTGGTCGAGAGAGTCAGTTGACTGAACTGAGTGATCAATTATTTTAGAAACTTCCAAAATCAGTTCACAGTTAACTAAAATGTTTCTAAAATGATAAACAGTAGAGAATCAGTTAACTGAGTGGAACTGGATTGTTTCCATTTTGATAAATCAGTTAACTAGATTTGATGATGTCATATGCATTTTTTATAATTAAATTGATTTTGAATGCACATTTATGATTTTATAATTAATTTAATTTCTTTTTGATTTAATTGACAATTTTGTAATTTTTATTTAATTAATATATCAGAATATTAATTAAATAATTAACATAATGTTTATTTACCAATGTAATATGATTTTAGGAATTATTTAATTAATTAGGTACGATGATTGATTAGGACCTAGGGTTTAGGTCAGATCAATTTGAACTCAATAATTGCATGTTTGATTTATGACTTAGGTTTAATCAAGATTAGGGTTTCTTGATTAAATGCTGAGATTGGGGGTCTAGGGTTTATGTGACCATTTTTAGATGATTACAATTTCATCATAGAGTTGTTAGTTGTTAGGTGTTAGTTATAAGCAAGTACAAACACCATTGGTCCTAAGACAAATTTGCACACTATTATGAATTAACTTTCAAGAAGCAAACAAAGAAAATATGACAATCACTAATCAATGATAATAGACAAAAGATAAAGAAAATATCATGCCCCTTGCCCTTGTTTCTCTAGTACGAAGACATCATAGAGTCACTCAGAAGACATGATAAGAAAAATAATAATCATACTATCCATGATAGGTAGTGTTGAGAAACACCGTTAGTTGATCATGTGTAATTTTTTTGTTGTTTTGTGATCATTGTTTATTTGATTAGTGTTAAGATACACTATTTGTTTAAGCTTGTGGGTGTTGAGAAACACCAATATTGTAAAATAGTAGAACACCTGATATTTGATAGGTAATGTGATGGAATCCCCTTGGACCGATAGTTGAATTTAGGAACTGACTCCCTAGGATGACTAAGAACTTGCCCCTAGCTAGGTATGATTGTCCCAAGGATGAGATGTGAACTAGTTCCAAGCTATGACGATAGGATACAAAACTGACTGAGACTACACAAGGATGCAAAGGATATACAAGATATGCACAAGCAATAAGAATAAATGCAAATTTGACCAAAAAAAAATGATTTTTAGATTTTATAATTTGTTTGGATTTTTAGACATTTTAAAATACTTTTTGATTTTTTAGATTACCAATTCTCAAGCATGATCACATTG
Organism: Thuja plicata; assembly: GCA_018584345.1. Taxonomy (NCBI): domain Eukaryota; kingdom Viridiplantae; phylum Streptophyta; class Pinopsida; order Cupressales; family Cupressaceae; genus Thuja; species Thuja plicata. The sequence goes on from MU224945.1 coordinate 1,466,182, forward strand.
GTTTACCCCCAATGTCTTAGCAATGTAAAGGGTTTTACAGATGGATAAGAAAAATGATGGATTAGAAGTGAATAGAAAATGATGGATACTACCATCAAGGACAGTCTCCTCAAGATTACCCAAGCTAGGGATAACTAATATAGAAATGTTAGCTCATGAAATGGTGCTAGATAACATATAGGGTAATGACCTGATGTCATGAAAATCTTGTGGCTCAAAAGAGTGGACATGTCAAGAGAGTCCCAAGAACCTGTGTTGCATTTTTCATTCTTTCTTTTGATCAAGACCAAGGGGTCAATGGATAGGACAACACCATCAAGAGAAAGGGTGATGTAGTTATAAGTGAATGCTTTGGGATTAATGCAAGGATGTTCATGGATAATGAGGATAGGCTTGGGATAAGAAAGATCATGATAGGGTGCCTTGGATAAGAGATAGTGAGGATAATGGATGCCAATATGCACAACATTCATAGATAGGATCAACCTTGTCAAGATCATTAGAAGGAACATGAATGTGCATGGGCTACCTGGATGGAAGATATGATGGATAAGATGAAATGAAAGGAACTTGCCCCCAAGTGAAGAGTACATGTGGGAGGAATTATGCATGATGCCTATTTGCCAGGTTTTCATCATGGTACTTATCCAAGGTGCCACAAGAAGTGGTTTTCACCATAGGATGGACTTATTTCTCTTTACTTTTTCTACCAAGGTGCCTATTTACCAGGTTGTCACCAATGCACTTTTTCTCTTTTTCAATCTCTTTTTTTTTCTTTCGATTTTAGGGAAAAAATTTATGCCTCTTGCTCTTTGGATAGTGATCCTTTGAAAGATATGATATGATAGGCTAAGGATGCTTAAAGTATGCTCAAAGATGCTGATAGGATGATGGCAGAGAAGAATGATATAGATGATAAGGAAGATGGTAGCCAAGGATTTATGCAATGAATTAGATGAGAGGAATGGAAGGATAAGGGATGGATGGAATGTAGGGACCCAATATAGAAGGATAGTAAGTAGGTGTAGGATGTTGGGTGGGGTATTGAAAGTTCTGTGGAAGAAAAGATGGAAACATTGGCAAGATCAACATCGACACACATCTTGAAGGATGATGGAATGATAGAGGAAAAGTGGGTGAAATATCTTGAGGTTTTGATGTAGGAAAGAATATGGATCTTGGTACACAATGACCCAAGATGGATGAACGTGTATTTATGATAGTGCATTTTTAAATATAAGGACCCAAAATAGATTTGGAAGAAAATGGAGTGGAAGCCTTTGGAAGCTTGGATGCCAATTCTGATTTTTCTTTTGTGTGCAAGTCTTTTAAGAATGACTTGGGAATCCACATAATCTTTGATTTTTCTTTCTTTTGTGATGCTTTAGAATGCATTTATTCAATGAGGGATTCAGGAACCCACATTTTATTTGATTTTTATTTTTGATTGGTGGACCTTTGTACTCTCAATAGTATCTCTTCTTGCTTTGTATTTACATGTCGATTATACTGGACATGGTGATCTTCATATGTTAGTGGATTCTTGGATTTCTTCTTTCTTTGTTTGAAATCCAAAATGTTTCCAAAAGACTTGGGAATTGTGGATGAATAAGGCTGATATGGCTAGTTCATAGGGATGAGTTGATATGGAGGGTTCAAGGATGCATATCTTTTTTGATGTTGATAGGAGATAGGATAAATGTATGATAAGATAGGAGTGATAGGCATGGTGGATGGAGGAATATAAGGATCTAATATAGATGGAAGGTTTGACAGTTTCAACTTTGGGATGTAGGGACCAAGGATGGATTTGGTTGATGGTGAAGATAGATTCTTGTGGGCAAATGGAGGAAGATAGGGTGTGTAATGTATATCAGCATCATTAGAGTGACTTGCATGGCCAAATCTCTCATCATTAGGAGTCATCTTTATACCAATAGGAACAAATTTGATAAGAACCACTGAATCTTGAGGGGTTTTATCATCATGCCATGGATTTGAAGGAATGATGGTTTCTTGAGGTGTATATGGAAAAATATGACAAGGGGATGATGGGATGTTTTTATCTTCACAAGGAACTTTGGATAATTTAGAAAGTGTAATTTTCTCTTTTTTCAATAGGCTCATTAGAAATAGTGGAAAGGATATCTTGATCTTGCTTGGGAGATGTATGGCTATGTAGATCTTGAGATGGAGTTATATATTCTTGGAGGAAATCAAAATATATCAGGGGATCATCTTCAAATTGTAGGGATATGGGACCTTCGTCAAATGTTGGAGGGGATAGGATAATGTCTTGATCTTGATCATTAGTAAGACTTGTTTCTTCGTATTTTGTATTATCCTCTTGACATGGATCCACTTCAAAGGAAAAGATAGGATTTTTAATCTTCATGATGGATTCTTGAAGATTTGTTGGGGAATCAATCAAAATAGGCATTGGAGCACATGGAAGCTTAGGGTCTTTGATCTCAGAATTGTGGAATAGACTTGCAGCAAGATTTAGATTAGCTTGGATTTCTTTTAAAGGCAGCCCTTGAGGGTAGACATAGTTAGCAAGAAAAGAATTAGGTTCTTTGTTTGATAGAGGTAATGTGGATATCTTTGAATCTTTGTGAGATGGAGGAATGGTGGAAGAAGTGGAGGTTTCATGTGAGTCATTTCTAGACACAGGTTTGTGATTTTGATCATGCTTGGGATTAATATCTTGATCTTGATTAGATGAATCATTAAGATTGTCAATTAATCCCTTATCAATAAGATCTTGGATTTTATGATTCAACTCCATGCAATCTCAAGTTGTATGTTCATTATGTCTATGATAGGCACAATAGTTTCTCAAGAATACAAAACCACATGAAGTGATTTGAGGCAACATGATGAGATTGTGTTTGAGAAGTCCTTCCAAAATGGATTCATAAGATTGTCCCAAAGGAATGAATGCTCTATCCCATGGACATTTAGATTCAATTGAACTCTCCAATGAGATGTTGGATTCAAGATTATGAGGATTTTGAACAAACACCAGGCTAGAGTGATGTTGTGAAATAACCTCTTGACCAAAGATAGGATCACCATAAGTAGGTCTCTCTTTTCTTGAAGAATAGGAAGATATGCATGAGTCATGATCATAGAGGAAAGGAACGATTGATGTTAGTGAAGGAAATTTTGATGATGTATCCTTTTCCTCTTTCAAGTCTTGAATTTGAGATTGTAAAGATTGGATTTTCTTTGATAAGGCTGCAATAAGTTCTTCTTTTTCGTTGTTGTTATGATTATGGTGTCCAGCCCATTTATTTTTACCCATGTTATGATTGCTTCGAGTCTCTTGATGAAAAATTATAGGCTCTTGTGATGAGGTTTGTCTCATAATACTTTGAATTTGATGTATCCAAGAGATCATGAGTATGTATGATTATTTTGAGAAAAATAAAAAAATGTAAATTTTTCATATTTTTTTTTAATTTTTTACATCTTTTGGTAATTTGCATTTTTGGAGGTCTTATGGTCATTTTTGGAAGTTGAAACTTTCATCGGTCTCTAAAATTGGGTTGCTATAGGCATGCTAGTTTAGAGACAAAATTAGAATTTTTGGAGACCTTTCCAATGGTGTAAACAGTTCTAAATTTTGAGCACCGAGTCAAAAGTTATGACCTCACAAAATTGAGGTAAAATTTTGTAGAAATTTTAGAAAATTGTAGAATCATTTGAGTGATTTGGATATCTGTGACAACATGAGGTACAAGTATTCTGCAAAGGATGTTTGAATCAATGATTAGATTTGTCCAAAAGATGCACACAAATGGACTCTATTTTGACAACGACCAAATAGGTTATCCCTCCCAAAAATGATGAAATAGACACTAGAAATGACCTTTGGTTTGACCAAAAAGACTACAAGAACTAAGGACAATTTTTTAGGACCAATGTTTTTGAGCAAATTTTGGAGTAATTTCTTGAGATATTTTGTGCAAAGGAACCAACCACCATTTGGAATAGAGTCACCCATTTTGGAATGCTTGCAAGGTGTTTTGAGATATGTAAATTTTGGTGACACACACACACAAAGAAAAAAAAATTTTCATGGTTTTGATAAGGATTGTTTATTTTTGAAAATTTTGTGATTATAAGGGTACAAACACGCATTATCCCTAAAAATTTGGCATAGAATGAAAATCTCTTGCTCGTAAACTTGGGTACACACCCAAAAGCTAATCAAAACATGGCTATCACCAAGCATGCAATGGCTCCAGTCATGATACCATATTATCTGGTTCCAAACACAAATGGGGGCATGATATGATGAGTATCTTGGGGCAATTACTTTTTTCCTTTTATATGGATTATCACCTTTTGGGGGTGATCCATGTATCTTATAATCTTAAAGTGTCTAGTAAGGTTCTCAGTTCAGTTGTATCCTCTACATCCGCACAAGCGCAATTGAGGCATATAGCCCCGTAGAGCATCTTGACAAAAGGGGTCACGAAGACGTGACTGAGATCGTTAGGCCACCCTTAAGTTAAACATGAGCTGAGTATAAGCTCAAATGACATCCAACTCCCCAGGCTTTAACCTGAAAGATTAAATTTATTTAATGTGAGTTACAGTGGTGTGGCTCACACCTTGTTCTCACATGGTTCATCCTGAGTTTTTTTTTCCTCACCGGTAGGCCCAACTAAAGGATAAAGAAAATGAAGAGGATTGGTGTTGAAAAGAGGTCTAGATTTATGATTTTCCCAAAGGGAAAAGATCATACTCTCCTACTCGATAACGTTTTCTCCTATCAAACACCTCAAACAAAGTTCATTTCCTCAAATAAAAAATTAATCTTCAATTTCACATTTGAGTTTCTAATTTTCCCAAAGGGAAAATAGCATAATCCTATAATAAAATTAAAAAATTAACCCTAAATTTGATGTTAAGATTCCTAATTTAATTGATAAAACACATTGCATATGAAATAAAATTGTTCATTTCCTTCAATTTTAGTACAAAGCATAATTTGGGGTTTGAGTTTCTGATTTTCCCAAAGGGAAAAGAGCATAATCCTCTATCCAAATTAGGAAATGCACAAAAATTGTATTAAGTATCAAAGTGTTCAAAATTTCACAATTGGCAACCTACAACAAAAATTTTAGTAGTTTCTCTCCATGGAAAGCTTTGGCAAACATCCTACAAAATATGTTAGGCTGCTACAAAGATGATAAAAATCATGAAAACAACCAAGTTAGCATGTTAGCAATCAAAATTATCCATGACAAAAATTTATATTTTTTCTCTCTGGAATACAGATGATAAAACAGAGACCTAAAATGATAAATCTGAGAAACAATAACTCTTTAACCTTAGACACTAAACTTCACCAAAAATGATAAAGCTTTGACCCCAGATGATAAAGAATACTAGAGACGATAAAGGATTTACCAAAGATGCATTAAAGACAAATTTTTACCTTCCAAAAATGATTCCATTGCAGTAGAAAACGCTATTAAAATCTCTGGAAATGATGGAAGATATACCACAAATGATAGATCACTCTCAAAAATGATAGAAGAATAACACAAAATGATAGACTTCCTGCAAATTGCAAAAAAGTTAAGAACAAAAAGTAGAATTTCATGAAAATTGAGCAATCTTCCCTACGGTAGGTGCCAAAATGTGATGTGTTATTGTGTATCTGCAAGTATACTACACAAAAACACTCAATAACTTATTATATCCAAGTTTAGTAAGATCAAATCAATGAAAATAATAGAAAACCTTGAGAAATCAAATTATTTCTTCCTAGTCATGAAGATTCTACTCTAAATTGTAAATTGCTCTCAAATTAAGCACATTAGATCATAGAATTAACAATCGTGAAATGGAAGATTAAATTGAGAATGCATCTAAAATGCAAAATTGAGCTAGAATATATGAGCTAGAAATGAAACTAGCATTATGTCTATGCAAATGAGGATCCAACTTGATAATAGCCTTGATGAAGTTGCTTTTATAGATTTTCCTTTGGAGGGAAAGATTCAAATTCAAATTCAAATTGAATGGTTGAGATATATCCATGAGGGATGGCTAAGATTAGGACCTTGAGTGATCCATGTGATTGAAGCTCATTGGTTAGATTTAAATGATTTGTCCTTTTGTGAGTTGAGTAGATAATAGGACAATTAATTAAATCACTTTGATTAATATCACTAGCCATGATATTTTTTATTTTGATTTAATTAAATAGCCAGGAGTATTAATCAATGAATGATTATTGATGTTTGAAGGTTGATGAATTATGTAAATGAATTGATCAATTTCAATTACACAATTATGCTGGAGATTAGCTTTATTTGATAATGATTAGGAGATTGGCTCTTTTGATTAACATTTAGGGAAATTTCTTTGGCTGAACCAATTTTAGGTGATTACAATTATCCGCACTCGTGAGCTAGAAGACAAAGGCTGAGGTGGAGTCTGTGGACATTCTAGATGTTGGGGCCCCATTATAGTTAAGAAGTAAGAATAAAAGGGTAGATCATCCCCTGAGTACAGATACGGGCCCTTGCATGCCCAACGTTCCCCAAGTGGAACTCATCCACTCTTCTCCTGAGCTGGAGGATCCGCTGACAGATTCCCCTGCACATGATGACTTCGATGATCTCTTCCAAATGGAAGATCTAGTGGACCTATAGGCCAATATGGTAAAGGAAATGGAGGAGATAGACGCACAAGAAGAAGTGGTCCAGGAAGAGGTGGACCCTGAAAGAGAAGTCCGGGAACAAGAAAAAGAACTAGAAGAAATACAAAAGGATCTACAAGATGTGAAAGAAACACTGGTCCAGGGGAACCTAGACCTTTGAGAACAATAATATCCCCAGTCATCATGCTCCAAGTGCCTTTAGTTACTCCAGGTGATCGAATGCCCCAGAGTACGACATTTAGTGAGGTAGTATCTGTGGCCCAACAGTCAAATCTTGGCCAGACACCTCTGACCTCTCTAGAAGATGTGCTCATGGAAAAGGGTGTCCTGATAGATGGTGATGAGGAAGAACAATAGCAATAAGATGAGGGGAATAACCCCAAAAATGTGGAAACCAAGACCACAAATGCTAAAAAGGATGGGGAAAATTCTAGTGTTAAAAATGTTACTAGTGCTGATGGAGACAGGGTCCACGACACCACAAAGGAGAACGCCACTAGGGCGGATGATATAGGGAACCCTGAGGAACAAGGGAAAGAGTCAGATACAAACATGAATACCAGGGAAACACCACTAGAACTTGAAGAAAGACCACCCTAGCGGCCACAATTCCTAGTAGAATCTAGAAAAAGAAAGGCCCCGGTGGGAGAAAATATTCCCTTCTCATTGGCTAAAATGATGGCCCAGAATCAAGAAGCTAAAAAGCCCAAGAAGGCCCAGACCATCCATACCCTCTAGACCAGTCCGGGAGGAAACAAAGTTGCAATAATTACAAAACCTCCCTCACATATAGACGTGGTAGTAGTAAGGGTCAAGGATTATGTAGTTATAGAGGTTCCTCTGGGGAGGAGGGATAAGCAGGGTGAATTGAACCTGCTGAAAGAAGCTACCTGGGTAGTTGAGGCCTAGTATGACAAACATGCATAGAAGCTAAAGGAGGAAAGAGAGAAGAATGAAAATCTTTGTAGGCTTCTCGCAGAACTAACACAGCCACTAGCTAAAATCCATTTTGAAGCCTCCACCTATGGAACACCACTCCCATAGGGTGAAATGGATGCTCTAAGGGCCTTGAAAAAGAAGGCACAAGTTGTAGATGGCTGGATCATGGAACCAATCAAGGTCATAAAATAGTTTCTGGTGGCGACACTCCCAGACCTTTATCAGGTCAGCAATCTTGTGGGGCAGGTGAATTGTGTTGCAGTCTTATGGGAGAAAGACATAGAGAAGTATGAGGAATTAAGGTCAGAAATAATAAACTTAGGTATCAAGATGGGAATTTTGGGAGAAGATCCCTTAGGATTCCTCCGGCCCCAGCACTCCAGAATTGGCCTCAAAATTGTGGTGAGCAAGCAATTGGTAGAGGCCCTAAAGAATAGAATCCAGGGAGTCTAAAATTCTTTAGATTTATATATAGCATTTGTATCAAGGGTTTCGTTGGTCGATCCCTTCACTATCGAGACTTTTTCCCTAGAGGATTATGTGCTAAGAAAATTTGACGAGCTAATGGAATCCCAGTACCAGTCCATCGGGGATTTTGATAGAGGAAAATTTTCAAGGTTATCAAAGATGATTCTCTAGGCCCATGATTTAGTAAAAGTAGATGCAGAATTCAGCGACGAGGCCAGAGATATTGAGGAATAGTTTGGGGTCATCAGCGACCGATGGGACAATGTTAAAGACATAGATGAGGATGGCATTGGCCAAATTTTGGAGGCCTTCAAGAAAAACATGGTACACTAAAGTTCTCCAGAGTCCAGAGATTTTCACCAGCAGGGTACAATTTTGTAAAATTCATTATTCTTTAAGTGTAAGCTCTAGGACTGCAGAATTCTAGGTTTGAATTTTTGTATTCTTTCACAGTGATCTACGTCTAGGTTCTCTAGAGCCAACCAGTCATTGTCAAGAAGTTAATAAGGGGTTAGTAAGTAGGTGATCCTGATAAGACATGTCAGATAGAGAGATGGCTCTGACAGATGATTCTCCTGAGGTGCTACTCCTACATTAACTTCCTGATGTGCATCAAAGATAGTGAGCCACAATTTGCATTTATGAGGCATGTCACCTCAAATACTAGGAAGATCATATTTCCTCTATTAATACCTAGACACTCTTCTCTATACTGATTCTTCCATCTTTCTCTTCTTGTCTTCTCCCTTTGTCTTGTCAGACCTATGCTCTTTTTGAGGTGATTGTAGGTGGTGCAGGTAGTACCGGCCACCGGATAATGTATTTTACATGTTGAGTGTACAGTTAGATTAGGTTAATTTTAGGGAAAACTATGTGTATAAATAAGAAGTCTAAACTCCTAATAAGGGTCAGAAAAATTAATGATTTTGCAGTCCAACAAGTAATAGAAGATAGCTTTTCATTTTTAGTTGTTTCAGGAGCTCAATGCTCGGTAGTTCTTAGTAGTTTAAATTCTCTCTTGGAGCCATGATTGTACCTACCAGTGATGTTGGAATGCTTTAAGTTAATGAAGAAGGAGGAACACCTTATTGTAACCACCTGAATTTGGTCTGTCGCAACTATAGACCCTATTTTCCCTAAGTGTGATCATACCCTTGATTTATGTCCAAACGACCCTGTTACTGCTTGACATAATTCTTTGAATCAATTTAATATCCTAGGTGATTTTTATCACTGATTTATATTAACTATTATAGCCATACAATTCAAATCAATTTTGACCAATCAAATCAAATCAAAATCAAACATGGTTATAGTATTTAATTATAAAGGAATTAAATAAATCCCTAAATCAAATACCCACTTGCAATTAACCCTTTCCCTAGCCCATTTAATTTAATTAAAATGGCTATAGTCCTCTAATTATTAAAAAACAATTTCATTGTTTAAATAATTAATTCCTATATTTTTAAATAAATTAAATAAGTTTATTTCATTTATTAATATTCTCTTTAACCCCAACCTAACCCATTTCAACCACTTCTACCCTGGGTTCTAACCCTTCTCAACCCATTCACCCATGCTAATCTAATCCTAATCCTAAATTCTTCTCTAACCCACCTCCTAATGTTGTCACA
>MU224945.1:1489243-1519511 GCA_018584345.1 Thuja plicata
CTGGACTTTCTTAAAGTCCATATTCTCTTACATCCTCCCTTCCCTCTTTAAGGCCTTCATTAATGCCTTCATTAATATGAAGACCTTAAGCCCATGTCTCTCCCATTCCTTATTAATGCCTTGGGCACTAAAGACTCTTACATATTCATTTATGAGTCTCCAAATTCATAAATGAACCTTGTCCCCCCCCTCTCTCTCCCATTCTTCTATAAATAGAAGCCTATTTTGAGAGCAAATAAGCCTTCACTTGAGATCAAAAACACATTGTTATGCTGTTGAAATACTCTTAGGACTACATTTCATCTAACATTTCATGTTTTTACATTGTTCTCATTTCATCTTTTAGAGCTAGATTGCATGTTTTATCATTTTTTAGCTTGTTATTTAAGTAAAAATCCTTCATGCTAGGTTGTATTCATCACTAATTTATAGCATATTCTGAGGGCTAATATGTTGTTAATCCCACTCCTCCTAGTTAGCAGGCAATAGGTCAGTTTTAGTGGGTTTTACATGCTTTTCTAACGCTTTTAGACTAATATAATGACCTATTGAGTGTTTGTTTTGATTCTGACAGGTACCCATTTACACACACACATTTATGACTACTAGTTATGTGTTGTTCTGATTTTAGAGTTCACGAACATCTTTTGTGTTGTATGTTTCTAATGTCCTTTTTCCTAATATTTTGTTTAGATTAATGATCTCATTTCCTCTTGCTATTGAATATGTATGAATCATTGGTTCTGTATGTATTCAGTATTTAGTTTAGTTCTTACGTTGGAGCATTGTTGATATTTGAAATATGTTGCATAACTATAAGTAGAATTAAAAAAATCTAACTCTGGTCTATCTTTTGCAATTTATTTGGTAAACATAACATGCTTGCAGGAAACCCCATCCCTATTTTTTAAATCCCCGAGCAAGATGATTAAAACCAGCTATCCCCTAAACAAATAGTCGCCTGCTCAACTTAGCTCCCCCGCACTGTCAAGGCCCAACACCTAGGTGCTTGAAGGCTCAGAGAGTTAAGTTTCTAGATAACCTTTACAGGCATAGTTGGCTGGTACCCAGGTACCCTGTGACAACTTATCACTATTTGCAAAACTGGTCGCCAAGTCTCGTCAACAAAAATTGGTGCTAGAAGGAGGGCATGAGCTCGACTCCCTTGGAAGATTTCAATTTTATACTGCCCAAGGGATCTCCATGCAGTAGTTTTAGGAGCCAAACTTTCTACAGAATGGGGTCATCTTCACCCTTAAGATTTGACAAAATCCTTTGATCAGCCTCAAATCCTAGAGAGTTTGTAGAACTTGGACCTCCCGTCTGAAAGAGTAGAACCCAACAAACTAAACAACTAGCCAACTTTATCTGGGGATTCACTACACACCAGAATACCTAACTTTTTTAGATAATCCTAGGGACCAACGTTCAACCTAGCCAACATCAATCATCCCCAATGTAAAATTACTTTGGTAACCTCGGGTCCCTAATGGGGCAGTTCCCCGGTGCCACCAATGATCTTCCTCAGCACCGAAGAAGATCTGTACCAAATATGAGCATCTAGGCCCACAAACTGTAGAAGAACACCTCCAAGCTTATAAGTATGCCATGAATCGACACTGGATACAACATCAAGATGTTGTAACCCAGATGTTCCCTCTATCCTTAGGACAAAATGATTTAAATTGCTACCTCAACTTGCCGGCCAAATCCATCAATAGTTGGCAGGACATGGAAGACATCTTCCTGGCAACCTTCCACATTCACGTGGACCCAGGGTGGTCCCACAGATAGTTTATCTTTATCAGGAAGGAACTGAATGAACCTGTTGCCACATTCAACCATCGGTTCCAACGTCCCTTGAAGTAGTGTATGGGCCCCTTCATCCCATCCACTATAGTAACCACCCAGACATACCTAAATGCTCTAGACCCCATTGTTTCCACTCTCCTTTGGAGAACCACCTATTGGAATTAATGGGAAGTATTATTGAGAGGGGAGGGGTGAATCAATACCTCTAAAAAATTTTAACACCTTTCACAATTCATCATTAGTAATCAATCATTACTGCATTACCGACCATTTTTGTTGTTCTTTCTTATGCATGTATTGTTCATTCATAATATTTAATAGTTTGCAACATTCATAGAAACATTAATGAAAGTAATAAAAACATAACACAAGATATGGTATCGCAGAAAACTCCTGTTAGGAAGTAAAAATTGTGGTGGGGATGGCACCCGCAAAACTTCACTATCTGTAAAATGGAAGGGAGCCGGTTAAGGCTTACAATTTGATCACTTCTAATGATCTACCCTATTAGGATTATTAAGGTGGAGACCTATTAATATCTACTCTATTAAGAGCTTTAGCAACACTGATTTAAGTGTCCATTTAGTTATGAGATTTACAATAGGACGGTTAAGTCCACCTTTCTTGAAAGGATTTCTTATGAGTATTGCACTTGTTAGAATGAGTAAAAATGTTGACCTAACTGTATGAAATCTACAATTTCTGATTATAAATCCATTAAAGCTCTCAAAATACAAATATCACCTTAAGTGATTGATGAATACCTTTTCTCTGCTCGTCGGTAGCCTGTGCTCTTGTTCTTGAAACTGATTTGATTCTTTTCTGTCCTTCTACATGAATTCTCTTGTCTGGTCTCTAGATGCTCTCTGTGGCTACAATATTCATTGAACAAAAACTATTCTCAATAGATTGAGCACCTATTTATACAAGTATTTGACCTATCTTTGAATCACGCATTACAATGTTAACTCTTACATCCAAGGTTTACAACTTGACCTTGATCTTTAGTTTGCATGTTTTAAATTAGTAAAAATAATTAAAAAATTAATAAATACATTGCTTCCTCCGCACATAAAGGATTTAAAATTAAATCAAGAAGCTATAAGTACAACTTCAGTGATTTATCTAACGTGGAAAGTTAGATCCACTTTTTACGGGATATAACTGACTGTCGGTTCTTGGTCATCAAGTTGAACTTAAATTATGTCGATGTTCCTTTGTTTGAATTGATCACCAGGTTCCCTTCATCTGTCAGGTTCCTCTCTGCATTGCTCTGTTGGGTTTCACTATTGTTACTCATCGGGTTTCCTTTACCTTTTTGTCATCGGATAACGTTGAATAGTGTTTGTCGGGTAACCGTAGCGTTGTGCCCTATTTGTCAGTGTAGAGTAAACCAATGGTGCAGATCATATTTTTCCTTGTGTATACTAATGGAAAAATATAATGCTTTCAATCTCCCCCTTTTACATTAGTATCAAAAATTGATATGTGCAAAATACTAAAGTGTTTAGTATGTACACCATGTTTATATCCTTGTCATTATATGACTCCCCCTAGCTATATGAATTGGTATAGTATAAGTATATTTACATGAATACTATACATTCTTTTTTCTTTGCTTGTATGTACCTATTATTTCCTCCTTTTATTTCCCCTTTCTTTTACTATACATATTATTTCCCCCTTTTAACTAAGGTGAGTGAACATATCAATTTCCCCCTTTCTTTGATACTTATGACAAAAATGTACAACTTATAATATGCTAAAATTGTGACAAAAATGTGTAACTTACAATGTGTCAAGTATATGGGAATGGGTTGTCTTGATATCTTCGAGCATTTTCTCCCATTTTTCTTGCGGTTGTTCTAGTGCCATGTGTTGTAGCTATAGCCTTGCATGCATATAATAAATAATGTCTAGGATAGACATTTCTGGGGTGGAAATCAATGTATTTGCCTCTGTCATATGTTGTTACAGGAGTGAAAGTGTCAGTAAGAGCTAAGCTTGGAGCTCATTTACCTCATCTTTGTACTTCATCTTTATAATCTGTATGTCGTGTCTCAATTTCCAAGCCTGTTTGATTTTCTCATTGTGCAATTTTATTGCTTCTTCATTATTTGTGAGATTTTGTGCACTTGACTTAAGATCAACATCAATTTGTGCTATCTTATCGGTATACTCCTGAGTGAGTTGATCTAAAGTGCACAATTTTTTTATCAAATTAATATCTTCTGAGATGATTTTTTCAAGTGTGCTTACCAATTCAAATAGCTTTACCTTTTTCAATGCCACTTCCTGGCTTATCTTCTCTACTAGCTTGAACTCATACTTTTGTTCAAGTCTCTCTTCCATGACCTTCTTAGTATCTATGTTATGAGATTTTATTGCATCTATGAGTACCACCAATTGATCGAGCATTGGGGTGGTCTGATCAATTTCTACATCACGTACTATTTGTTGAAGTATTCCTCTTGCTACTTCCAGTACCTTGGCCTCTTTTGTTGCTTTCTTTAGTTTGTCTTGAATGATCTTTCTCTCACAGAGTCTTGCATATTTGGTCAATTCAGTTGGATCCAATGTCCTTGGATCACAAACTGGAATCTCAATGATTTCATCCAGTGTTACTAGATTCTTATGCTTTCTCTTCTTCTTCTTTGAGAATTTCGGGGATGCAGATGTATGAACTACCATAGCTAGTTCATTTTTTCTCTCTGAAGTGCTTGGTGAAGGATTTTTGGAAGATGCTTCTTGTGTTTTCTACTTGGGTTGCACCTATCATTTTTGTGAAGACATCTCTCCATCAACCTTGGGTGTCTCTATAAATTTTTCTTATGATTTCTTCTCCTGCTCATCTTGCTTTGCTTCTTCACCTTTTTTTGTCTGTGTGTTCCCTTCTTCCTTTTGTGTTTCCTCTTTATTTTGATCAGTAGACATATCTGTTTGATCATCAGTTGTAGCCTTCTCTATAGTTGTATCCTTTGAATTATTTGTGGTGTCTTTTTCTTCTCCATCACCCTTTTCCTTGGGTGTGCTTGTGTTCTCTACAGTATTACCCTCCAATATATTGATTTCCTTCATTAATACTGGCATATTTCTTTGAGTGGTAGCTTGGTCTATATCTTGAGTGGTGTCCTACTCATTGGTTTGATCTTTTTGAGCAATGACATCCTCATATTTTTGTATTTCCTCTGCAGGGTTTGCTTCTGTTAATTTCATGATGGATGTGTCCTTCCATGTTTCATCAGCAACATTCATATCTTTATCATTTGATGTCTTCAAATCTTATTGATGTCCTTGATCCTTAAGAGTAATGAATATTACTTCATCTTTTTTCTCTAGATCTTTATCAGAGTCATAGTTGGTGATATCTTGGATGTCAAGATCATCCATGACTTTGTCTAAGTTTATGGGCTCATTATCACTTTCAGTATTGTCTACAGCAATGTGTCAAGGACTTATATTGCCTGTCTCCTCCTCTCTATGAGGTGTGTCAGCGAGAATTAATTGTTCCTCATGACTTGTTAACTTTATTAGCATATCGAGGCATTGTCTCCATTTAGTTTCAGTCATTGTATCTATCTCTATGAATTTATTTTCTAGCACTTTGTATACCCTTATCTTGGCTACAAATTTTCTTGAGTGCTTCTTCATGATCTCTTTGATTTCTTCAATCTTAGATTTGGGAGGCATTAGTGTTACTAGTACCCTCTCCCTTGATTCTCTTTTGGTTTGTAGAGCATATGACCATTGTTGGGATACTTTCTTACCCAGTTATTTAGGTATTTGATTAATGAATTCAGCTGGTACATATTTCAATTTTACCATTGACCTAATTATATCCTCTTGTATCTTATTCTGGTCATCAGGTTTGAGTGTACCCCATTGCCTAATTTTCTTATCAGTCATTGTACCATGTGTAGTAATGGATTCATCTATCTCATCAACAATTTGATTTCTATAATTCTTCTTTGCTACATTAGGCTTACCCTCTTTAGAATCCTCTAAGTCAGATTTAGTTCTGACCATTCTTTTTCTCCTCTTTGTAGGTGTTTCCTTTACATTTTGTTGCTTTGTTCTCTTAGCTGGCTGCTTCCTCATATAGGTCCTTACTTGACCTTTCTTAAGAGGTATGGTATTAGTTGTAGTAGTTTGACTCCTTGTCCTTTGCTTCTTTGCAGGAGGTGGAGGTGGAGGTGTATCAGATTAAGTCTCCTCAGAATTTGATTTATGTTCTTCTTGTTCCTCACCGATGGTGCCCTATTCATTGGTTTCCTCTGGTTGTTCTTGTTCCTCCTTAGTGATCGATAGAATCTTCTTGATATTCTTAACCATCTTATCTTTCTTAATGACAATTTTCTTGATTTCTAGGCCTCATTTTATCTTTGATCTAGCCTCTTCATAGGTTCCAAACCTTGGTTGCTTGTTGTCAATAGGCTCATTTATTCATGCATCAATTGTACTTGTAGCCTGATCTATGTTGACTTCATAATCTAGTGGTGCTAACCAAGTTGTTCTTTGTACAACCGATTTGATATGAGTGAAATCAGTATCCACCATAAAGCATATTTCATCCTTATGTTTTTCAGCAAGTTGTTCAGGAATATTTGTTCTTTCCATCATCTTTTCCTTGAATTCAAGGAAGTATGCAGTCATAACATGCTCAAAATCATCTCCTAGTGACTTGATTAGTTCACTAATCTATAATGTTATCAGTTTTGTAGTGTCCCATTTTACTTTTCCTACTTAAGGAAATTATTCTTGAAAGTAGAAAAAGATACACATGATAAGTGAGCCAAACTTACATGTGCTGGTCTTTGTGGACCTAATTGTGATCATGTTCTCATCAAGTTGCTTTAATAGGATCTCACATAGATCCATCTGAATTCCTTTGGTCACTATCTTGTAAGTTGTTCTTACTGATGTTGCAGATATGTTGTTCAATCTACTTTCTTGAAAAATCTTATATCCAATTACGCATGCACCAAATTTCAGTTCTTCATCAGTGATGGTGTTTACTTTTAGACCTCTATTGTCCCATTCAACTTTTGTGAGTTTTTCAACTTATTTTCTAGAGGGATGCTTGTGTGCCCTAGGATTTTTTATTATTGGATAACCAGTGATAGCATGAAGGACATCCTTTGTTATGTGCTTGGGTTGTTCTAGCCATATCTTCATATCATGCATTCTACTCAAGACTAACCTTATCTAGTCTATTTTGAAGTCCCTCAAGAAATGTAGGGCTTTGGTTATCCCTTTAACCTCTATGTGTTTGTGCTCTTCCTTCAAGTTGACTTCTACATCACAAATCTTCTTATAAGCTTCATCCATCTCCAAATCACTTAACTCGGTGATCTTGTAGTGAATATAAGACCTAACATCTTCTATGAGAAAAACCCTAGGTGGAATTTTTGAAAATGCTCTGGTTTCATCAGGTTTTGATGTGATCTCTGGGCATATCTTGTATTTGTGCTCTATACAAGTTCTATTCTTAATCAAATTAACCACATTTCATTTATCGTTCTTAATCTTATAGATTCTTGAGGTGGTTGCCATTGTTTTTCAAGTTTTAGGGCTTTCTTGAAATTAGGGCTTTCTTGAAAATAATGATAAAGTGCTTTTAGTTCCCTCATTTCTTACTTTGATCTGTGATAATGGTTATTGATCTATTTTCTATGTGTTGAATTGAGTTGAGGACACTTCTTCTTTCTGCTCTTCAATCGCTCTATTTTTCACTTTGCTTTCTCTTCAAATCGCAGGTGCAAAATGAAGTGCTTTTGTCGACTATTTATAGGCTTTTGCCCTAAGTCAAAAATAAATGCTTCAACGACTCATTGGGTCATCAAGACGAATTCCATTGGGAATACTTTCATAATCAACGTCAGTGATGACATGATTCTTGGGATAGCTATCACCAATATTGCTTTTACCGACGGATATCAGTATTCTGTCATGACAACTTTGTGACTTTTCTTTCTTTCCAACGGGTGTTGGGTTACATTGGTAACTTAACCATTTTATGTGTTGACCGACAATTTCTGATAAGTGTGAGCAGCTCATCCATTATGTTCACCGATGATTTTTGGTATGTGTATACCTACGAGGTTGTTTCCTTAGAATTGTAACGATTAACATAATATGCATCTTTATTATGCAGATTTTGACTATCTATCAATTTGTATAATGGAAATGATGGAAAATATGACTTAGTATAGTGGAGTTCCATACTTACTTTTTCAGCTCAAGTGAGGGTGGTGATGTCACCAGATCCATTGGATGGGGTGTCACCATTTTCATTGCTTGGTCCAACTTCATCATTGTTTAAAGATTTTCTCCACATTTTGCCTCTAGCCCTCCGGATATCTTCAATGGTGTTTCCATTGGGATATGTTCTTGTCTCTGTCATTTGGCCTTTGCAATCTTTCTTGAGATGACCAAATTTGTGACAATTTAAGCATGTCATTCCGGGGTTTGACCAGCCTCTAGACCTTTTAGTCCATGCTCTCATGCAGTTTGCATTAATGTGACCATATCTACCAGATGTTGTATAGTTTGTCCATGTATTGTAGTCCCATACATATTGATTACCGATTCTCTTTGGTTGATAAGGATTTTCTTAACCTTTAGGCTTCCATGCTTGTCTTTTATTTTTCCAGCATTCATTAGTTGTGTACCCATTCATCTTGCATGTAGGACAATATTTGTTCATGTAGGTTTCCTTCTTTGGTAGATCCATCTTAGACTTACATTCATATGCTTTATGTCCTTTCTTGTTATATTAATAATAGAATCCTATGAATTAAGATGTAGATTTAGGAATACCTTTCATTTTTCCTCGGCATACATTTGATGTGTGGCCTTGCTTTCCACAGTGTTTGCATGTCACCTTTCTTGGTCAAGGATTTTCATAGACATTCTTTGGATTGGCTTGATTTTATGATTCTCCATTTTTATTAAAGCCTAAACCTTTGTTGTTGTTGACTCTTCGTTGTCCTTCAAGAAAATCATCCATTCTCTTATTGCTCTCTTCAGCCTTTCTGATAACTTCATTATGTTGTTGCTGAATTCTAACTTCATGCTTTAGTTTTTAATTTTCTTCTCTTAGTTCACCGATAGCCTACACTCTTTCAATGAGTTCCATATTCATTATGTTTCCTTCTTAACTCATTAGAATAATGTGATTTGTGATCTCATGGTGATGCTCAGTAGGTCTTTGAATTTCTGAATCCTTCTCTTGTAGATTTTCTCTAATCTTCCTTATGTTATCAATAGCAAGTGTTCTTTCTATTTCAGCTTGTCTAGTAGAACTCATCACATCAATCATTCTTACCATCTGGCTCTCTTGATCAATTTACAGCATCTTTATTTGCTCTGTCAAATGTTGATTGATCTCATTTAGATTTGTGATTTTTTCTTCTTATGTATCTGATGTATTACTTTCATTTGATCCTGAAGATTCAAAGAAATCTGGAATCTCTTCTTCTTGAAAATATTTTTCATTGTTCCGGGTAGCCATGCCTTTTCTTTCATGCAGTAGCTCTCTCATCTTCATTCTATCTTCTTTATATTGTTCATAGAACATCTGTATATCAATATTTTTATTCTCAATATTCTTATCAAGTTTGTACTTCTCCATTGTATGATCTTTGCTCTTAAGCCTTTAAGATTTTCCAAGAAGATACTTGGCTCTGATACCAATTATTGGAATTAATGGGAAGTAGTACTAAGAGGGGAGGGGTGAATCAGTACCTCTAAAACTTTTTAACACCTTTCACAAGTTATCATTAGTAATCATTCATTACTGCATTATCGACCATTACTATTGTTCTTTCTTATGCATGTATTATTCATTCATAATATTTAATAGTTTTCAACATTCATGAAAGTAATAAACACATAACACAAGATATGGTATCGCAGAAAACTCATGTTAGGAAGTAAAAACTATGGTGGGGATGGCACCCACAAAACTTTACTATCTGTAGAATGGAAGGGAGCTGGTTAAAGCTTACAATTTGATCACTTCTGATGATCTACCCTATTAGGAGTATTAAGGTGGAGACCTGTTAAGATCTACTCTATTAAGAGCTTTAGAAAAACTGATTTAAGTGTGCACTTAGTAATGAGATTCACAATAGGATGGTTAAGTCCACCTTTCTTGAAAGGATTTCTTCTACATACTACACTTGTTACAATGAGTACAAATGTTGACCTGACTCTATGAAATCTACAATTGCTGATTATAGATCCATTAAAGCTCTCAAAATACAAATATCACCTTAAGTGATTGATGAATACCTTTTCTCTACTCGTTGGTAGCCTGTGTTCTTGTTCTTGAAACTGATTTGATTCTTTTCTGTCCTTCTGCATAAATTCTCTTGTCTGGTCTCTAAATGCTCTCCGTGACTACAATCTTCATTGAACAACAACTATTCTCAATAGATTGAGCACCTATTTATACAAGTATTTTACCTATCTTTGAATCATGCATTACAATGTTAACTCTTATATCCAAGGTTTACAACTTGACCTTGATCTTTAGTTTGCATGTTTTAAATCAGTAAAAATAATTAAAACAATAATAAATACATTGCTTCCTCTGCACATAATGGATTTAAAAGTAAATCAAGAAGCTATAAATACAAATTTAGTGATTTATCTGACATGGAAAGTCAGATCCACTTTTTGCGGGATGTAACTAACTGTCGGTTCTTGGTCATCTGGTTGAACTAAAATTCTATCTATGTTCCTTTGTTTGAACTTATTGTTGGGTTCCCTTCATCTGTTAGGTTCCTCTTTGTGTTGTTCTTTCAGGTTGCATTATTGTTACTCATCGGTTTCCTTTACCTTTTTATCATCAGATAACACTGAATAGTGTTTGTTGGGTAACCTTGGCATCGGGTAGTGTTGTGCCCTGTCTGTCGGTGTAGAGTAAACTTATGGTGTAGATCATGTTTTTCCTTGTGTATACTAATGGAAAAATATAATTCCTTCACCACCGCCACCAATGATTGGGATACTCTGGTGAAGGTTTAGAACCTATCCCTAGAGTTGTCCTACGGTTTGAGCAAAGCTCCCTTCGGGATTGGACAAAGCCTACCATTCAATATGATACCCATCGTAACTCCTTATGCTATGGGATACAACCCCAATTTGGCAATGGGTGCCCCAACGATGGAAATGGACTGACCACTAATAGACTAGCAGGCCTGGTACATGTATCCATTGCATGCCCATATAATAACAGGTCTAGAATATGTTCCCTGGAACCAGCCATAGAAAATGCAACAACCCTTGACACAACCCTCTAGAGTACCCTTCTTCCAGTCATCTGTGATTGGAGGATTGTTGTCCTTGACTCTGGGAGCTGCTGCCTCTTTCCTCAGGAACCCACCATGATAATCGTCACATTGTGACACAACTACCCAGCTGTCATCCAAGGTTGAATCACTCTGGTGATTGGTGCCCTCTTTAATGATGAACATGGGATAGCTAAAGGTGGGGCCCTCTACACCTCATAATTCCAATTCCTAGAGAGGGAATATCTTCTCCAGATAATGAAATACCAATTCTAAAGGTTGAAACTACAACAATGGGCCTTGACCCAATCAACAAAAATGGAACAACACTGCAAATTCTGGAGGTCCTCCTCTGAACCAAAATACCACTCAGAGTGGTGTTGGAACCAGTCATTCTACACAACTTGTAGAATTCCACCCTCTAACTATGTGGTGTATATTGCATGACATCATCTCTCATTCTGAGGTGAACTGTGCCACACTGGAGAAGATCATAATGATCTCCCATTCAGACAGACAATAATCGATCAATCCTACTCCCCCAAAACCATCCACATCATAGCCTCCTCACACAACCTTCATGTATGAGATCATCTTCTTTGGGACAAACAAAGAGGACAAAGAAGAGCCCAAATTGTAGGGGTTCTTTGATGAGTCTATCCTGACCTTTGAGGCCAATGCTTTTACCAACCTATGGACTCCCTACAACACTTGGAGTCAGGCTAGAAAAGGGACATCTTACATGCCAATACCTCCCAAGAATACCCCTCCTTAGGACAAAACAACTAATTTCTCCTTCCCCTCGAAGGGACCAAGATCTAACCAAGCCAGGGATCCATCCGAGGGAAGCCAACTTTACCCGGAGGGATGGTTTGACATCACTAAGGCATTAGAGAACACCACCACCTCCATGACCCTAATGGAGGTTTTGCTAAATTGTCTTGAATAGAAGAAGTCCCTTCTGAAGCTCTTGGGAAACCTGGAAGCTATCAGTTGTCCACCAAAGATTGTCACATTTGATGATTCCAACTTGACTGTCTTTCAGGGAAACACAAAGGACCCTCCCTTCTTACTACTCTTGAACATTCAAGGGAAGAACCTATATAACTTCCTGGTAGATTCTGGTGCTTTGGGCAATTTCATGCCCTTATCCATATGCTAGATGCTTAGACTCACTCCCACTCCATCCAAAGGCACACTAGTGCAATTGGAAAAAACTATTGTGAAAATGGTGGGTGAGCTGAAAAATGTCCAGATGTAGCTCATCCAAGACCCCCAAATATCAAGCACCATAGACATCCAAGTGGTGGAAATCCCTGAAACCTACGGGATGTGTTTAAGTTGAAATTGGTCTAAGGCCCTTAACGGGTATTTCTCCATGGACTTCTCCCACTTGTGACTCCCTTGGAAGGGGAAATCAAATAAAATCTGGGTGGAGAGTGAACCAAGAATGAAGAAGGCCCTCACCAAAGTTAGGAGGGTAAATGAAGTCCTTTTCTCTTAATCTTCCCTTGGGGTGTACCAACCACTAGAGATCCAAAAATTTGATTTTACTTTGAGGGAGGATCCCATAGTTGCTCAAAAAATTTAGGACCTAGACGAGAAACTGGGGGGTGAGGTAAACTCACAAGGTAACACAGAAACTCTAGCCACTCTCTTGTCCAGCACTTGGTGCTGGGTACACTACCAGAAACACTCTAAACTAGAGTGTGAGCCTTGTATTGCCGCTGCATATCAACAACCTACAAGAGAAATAACATAAAGCAAGTTCACCTGGACCAAGTTATCCATCCAAAAGTATGCCTAAGGTGCCGCTTGTCCAAGAATCCAAACGAGAGGCTTCTCCAAAGAAAAACCACACCCATGCACCATTAGAGTTAGAGGAATCACCTCCCAACCCTCCCAAAATCAATCCAAATGCTACTTCACCTTCCCAGCCCTAGAAAATTAACAATGATTTGTGGGTCCTGAAGTTTGAAGGATCCCAGTCTAAGCAAGGTTGCAGGGCCAGAGGGGAATTGATCAACCCATGGCAGAAATCATTCCTTGCATCTACAATTTTTAGTTTAACTACACCAATAATGTCATGGAGTATGAGGCCTTGGTCCTTAGACTCCTATTCGCAATGAGAAAAGGGATCACCCACCTCCATGCTATGGGTGATTCAGAGTTGATAGTGAAATAGGTGTGGAGCTAATACACCTATCATGACAAAAGGTTGGCCACATATCACAATCGGGCATGTGGCCTAATTGAAGACTTTAATGCTTTTGGCATCGAGCTTATTCCCCAAAAATGTAACTATGTTCTAGAAGCCCTTGTCGTGTCTGCCAGTACCCTCGAGTTGATAGCTGGCTCCCAGCTCTGGAATTTTTCTGTTGAAATGGTCCCCACCGTCTCTCCCAAATAATATCACCCACTTTTAGGTTTTTGATGATGACCAACATATTCTAGCCTTCATGACCAATGTTGGAGTCTTCGAGGACCAGATAGTGGAAGAAATGGATCATGACAATACCGGGCAGGGTGAAGAAGATGATGGGATCATTGACCTACCCACCAACACCATCCCTAAGGGGATGGTAGCTCTTGAATGCATCTTTGATTCAGACCCCCAGGGCCGAGATAAGATATCATCCTCCTCTGAGGGAGGAAAATTCTAAAAAGTCTTCATCAACAAGGTCGATGAAGAAAACTTTGTGCACATTCGTACCTCATGTTCCCGAGAGGAGAAGGAGAATATTCTTGCAGTTCTTTGAGAATACATTGACCTTATTTCCTGGGGGTATGAGGATCTTAAAACCTATGACACATCCAGCATGACTCATACTATCCCACTCAAGCCAGATCCCAAACCCTTCCAGAAAAAGCAGAGGCTGGTAAACCCATTGATCAAACCTCTAACTCATCAAGAGGTTTAGAAATTATTATCATCCTAGATTTATTTTCCTATTCGGCGCACAAAATGGGTTTCCAACCTCATCCTCGTGTGAAAGAAGAATGGTGAGATCCGCTTATGTGTGGATTTTTTCAATTTAAATAAGGCATCCTAGAAAGACAATCACTGTCTCCCCTCGCTGGATGAGGTATTACAAATTGTTAACGATTCCCAAATGATGTATTTCCTAGACGGGTACTCTAGATATAACCAAGTTATGGATAAATTTGAATATAGAGATAAAACAACGTTCACCACCAAGTGGGGAATGTTCACATATCAGAGAATTCCCTTTGGCCTCATCAATGTGGGGGCCACATTTCAAAAGGCTATGTACATTACGTTCGAAGGCCTGGTCAACAAATGCATAATCATCTATAAGGATGACTTAATAGTCTTTTCCTGGGATAGGCATGATCATTTTGCCCACCTCATTTAGATTTGTGAGAGGTGTCACCGGTATGGTATCTTCCTCAACCCCAAGAAATGCATATTCAGGGTCACTAAAGGGAAGCTGCTTGGGCGTATAGTCTCTGAGAAGGGGATATCCATTGACCTCGAGAGAGTTGAAGCACTACTAAATTTACAAATTTCCGGTAGTAAAAAGGAAATGATATCTTTCTTTAGAAAGATAAACTTTGTCTAATGATTCATTACTAGATTTGCCGAGATAGTTAAACCACTCAATGACATGATGAAGAAAG
Source organism: Thuja plicata (assembly GCA_018584345.1). Classification (NCBI taxonomy): domain Eukaryota; kingdom Viridiplantae; phylum Streptophyta; class Pinopsida; order Cupressales; family Cupressaceae; genus Thuja; species Thuja plicata. Next base: position 1,503,994 of record MU224945.1, read on the forward strand.
ATACCAAGATTGAGTGGATTCTTGAAGTGAAACAAGCATTTTCCCAAATTAAGAAAACCATAGTGGAGGCACCATTCTTGGAAAGTGTAGACTATTCCCTCCCATTCCACATATACTCCTTCTCTTCATTGCATTTTGTAGTGGCAGTCCTAACCTAGAAAGTTGAAGAGGAAGAATGACCTATTTCATTCATAAGCTCCCCCTTCAAAAATGTTGAAGTTTGATATTCACCTTATGAAAAGCAGGCCTTTTCTCTAGTCCGGGTCGTGAAGAAATTCTGGCACTAAATTCTCCAGAGAAAAGTACATGCTATCATTCCAGACCAGGCAATTAAATCTTTACTGCTATAGAGTGAGTTGGGCGAACATCGAGGGAAATAGATGGCCATCCTCTAATAGTTTGATCTAGAGATGCAACCAATGAAGATAGTCTAAGGCCACAGACTATGCAGAGTGATGGCAGAAGTAACTCCCAATGTTGAATGTCAAACCTATACAATGGAGTCCATCACTCAAGATCTATGGTATACCTACCTGGTGTACCTGTTGCTCAATAATAGATGCCTATAGGGGCTTCCATCAAACCAATGTCACGCCTTGTGACTGAAAAGCACACATTTCATGATAAAAAAAATGGAACACTTTTTTGTAGGAATTTTGAAGGACTTTACCTCCGGTGCATAGATAGGGACCAAGCTGCCAAAATGATAGAACAATTCTATAGGAAATTTGGAACCGGGCATGGCTTAGTTGATGCCACTACCCACCAAATTCTCCAGGTCGGATATTACTGGACCTTTATCTTCAAAGATGTCTACACTCATGTGAGGAAGTGCCACACTTACCAAACCATAGTCCATTGTGAGAAAAACCCGGCCTTGCCTTTGTAGCCGGTCTTTATAGTTTGACCCTTTGCCCAATGAGTGTTCAATTTTATTGGGGAAATAAACCCCAACTCATCCACCAACCACTAGTATATCCTAACTGCAATTGATTATTACACCCATTAGTCTGAGGCAATTCCATGCAAGAACAACTCAGTAGATGTAGTTATCAAATTCCTGGAAGAAAACATAGTCACCAGATTCAGAATGCCCTTCACTATAGTGTGTGACAATGGTCTAGCATTTCCTTCAATGAAGTTACTAGAATGGACCTATGAGAGGAAGATAACCTTGAAGTTCTCTAGCAACTATTACCCCTAGGGAAATAGTTTGGTTGAATCTACTAATAAAAATCTACTAGAGGTGATCAAACATTTGCTAGAATAGAATCCCTAGGACTGGAACCAAAAGCTTAGGTTTTCTCTTTGGGTGGACCATATCAGAATCAAGGAAGCCCTATGGTCTTCCCCATTTCATCTGGTTTATTTCCACAATCATGTGTTCCCTATCAACTTACAAATATTGGTTTTATAGTTTATGCAGGAATTTAACAACTGGGACAACATTGTGGAGGTTCGGCTCTTGAACCTAGTGAGAATGGAGGAACAAAGAGATGTATCACTGGAACATTTTTCACATCACCAAGCATTTATTAAGTGATGGTTTGACCAGAGATCCCAATACAAGGCCTTTTAGGTTTCAGACCTAGTCCTTCTGTGGGACAAGGCCCAGGAGAAGAAAGGAAAGCACACCAAATTTCAAAGGCTCTAGATAGGACCATGTCTGATTTCTGAGATCTGCAGGGCTAATACTTACCATCTCAGTACCATGACCAAAGAATCCATCCCATTGCCTTTTAATGGATAGTTTCTCAAGCACTACTTTGAATGAGGCAGGGGGTAAGTTTTCCTGAAGTTATATTATATGTAAAGGTTTTCCCGATTGTAAATATCTTTTCTCGGTGCTCCTTGGGAGTGCCTTATCCTTGTAAATAGTTTGTTGGTAGTCTTCTGGGACTACCTTCTTCTATTTTTTCTTTTTCCTTTGGTTTTCCTTTTTGCATTGCATCTTGTTTTTTGTGTTCCTGGTATGTTTTCTTCTGCTTGTAGACAGGTATGCTTTGCATGACATCTAGTCCCTGGAATGGTGCCTTATGCATTTTGGTTTGTCCGAAATCTATTGTTAGCATGGTGGAATTCATCTGCACTCTTGAGTTATTTTTTATGTGTGGTAAAATTGTATGGGTAATCCTTCATCAGATTCATATCTTAAAAGTCTTGACATCGATTAAACAAAAAATCTAAGAAGCAAGTAATTACATGATCCTTGAGAACAGATTGATTGCACTAGTTATTGGCCAAGTCTGAGAATCATAAAAATATCTTGGCTCTAGAATATCTCTCCTATTCAGCAAATTAAAATGGATGGCAAGGTGAAAGAAGTACCACCATAAAAATTAGCCAAGCTCATGGTGAAAGAAGTACCACCTTCCCCATCTTTCAAATAAAAGAAAAGAAAAGAAAGAAAGAACTGAAGAATAGAGGATTTTGGTATCTAGGGGATCCTGCAAGATATGGTGATTTTGGTTCAATGTGTTTAGTGCCCTCTCTCTGCTTCTCTCAAAAATCATTGGCTTTATTTTCTTCCAAAGCACACACTTCCCAGCTAACTAGATATTGAAGGATTGAATCCATGATGAATTGGATTTTCTCAGACACCTCACACCTTGCAAGAAGAATACTCCAGATAAAGGTGAGTTCCAATTTTTCTAACTAGAGATTCTATAGTTATCAAATGTGCTAAGGCATTTGTCTCATTGAGTCTCCATTTGTTATACCCTGCATATCTGTCCCTACATTTTGTTGGCAAAATGTTGGGTCCCCCCTTTTTATTTTTCCCTTGTTCCTTTTCCTTTTGTTTTCTTCTGGCCTTTGCTTCCTTGGGGTCATTATTTCTTTGTTGTTTGGTTTCTCTTCCTTCGAGACCTGGTCCCATAGTGTTTTTTTTCTTTATATCAGCCAAAATCAAGACTCTATAATTCTATGTCACTACTTCCTCTTTTGTTAGAGGGTGTGGTTGCATGGGATCCCTGGGTTTGGAGTCCAGAGGTTTTCCTTTTTCGGGACTTCAAGAAGGAAGCAGTGTGTTTTATCCTGGGGGTACAAACTAAGATTTACTTTTCACTTTCCCATTTACCATGAACAAGACTACCCAAAGAAACTAAGAGAAAAATTGTGATTAAGTGTGAATTGCTTTGGAGGTTTAATAATGCTTTGTAGTTGAGCTAATATTCAATTTTGTGTGTGTTTTCAGATTCCCTGCGAGGTTGCAGGTGTTTGTGGTCCATGAAAGCTTCCTAGTTTGCAAAGCACCTCCTATGCTACTCCTCTCACATTTCCTGGTATTAAGGTAGATCCTTTGGCTCTCTTTTCTAGTTTTTCTTTTTTTTTCTAGTGCTTGGTTTTCTCTTTTGGTTTTGTCCTTGTTTTTGTTTTTCTTTGCTTTCTAGTTTTTCATCGCCTCCCGTTGGTGGGATGGATCTGCAGGAAGTTTTTCTTCCTTCCTTGTGTTTCCTTTCCTATAAATAGTGTACATTAGTGTAGACTCTATAAATTCTTGTAATTTCTTTATAAATTATCATAGTTTCTCTGTAAATTGTAGATAGTCCTTAGGATAGGGTCGTTCCTATAAATTGCATCATTCTCTAGCTTCCCCTATATATTTTTTCTATACATTTTTTTGGTGACCCTTCCTATGGAAATCTCGTCATGCTCTACACATTATAACCCAAGTTTCAAGCTCGCCCACATGATGTCCACCCGGTTTGAACTCGGCACCTCACCTGTTCAAGCTATGGTGGTTTTCTCTCTCCTCTATTGCTTCATCATTGATGGCAGGATTAATTTCACCATGAGTGAGCATTAAAAAACATCCCATCTGGCATTCATTTCACTTGTGTCAATAGATCTGTCACCATTAAGTGCCATTACACCATTTATTGTGTGACCATGTGACAACCCATGTCAGCCCAGTATGGCTCACTGCCTGGTCACTTTGATAACGATTACTTTCTTTGGAATATAGGTGCTAAGAAGTCCTCAGACCTTCATCCCATTTTTTTTGCATAAACCAATACCCCAGAACCTTTGGGTGTCGATCAAAATTTAGTCATTGTTAATTGTTATATTTTCAAGATTTTGATGCAGGCTAACATCTTTTAAATGGGTGTGAAATGGTGGTGAACTCTCTAGATTCCATAAAATTGTCTTATATCTTATCAAAAGTATAAATGATTTTCTAGTCGTGTAGGTTGTAGATTATCCAACAACAATGTCTGAAGTAACTCCTCCTCCTAGAAGTCCCGAACTTCCAACTACCACCACTCAGACGGCCACAAAGATGAAGGTAGAAATGATGCTAGCCAAGCTTCCATTGAAATCCAAATACCCAAGGGATGGTGTCTTGGTGGGATCCAAAGTGGATTTCAAACTACAAGATATCACCGATATAGAGCCCAGACTGTGGGATAAACTACAGGGCCTTGTCCAGACAATGTACCAACAAAGATCTATCAGAGATGATATGGAAAAGAATGTGGTTGCCTCCAACATCATCAAAACTACATGTTCCCCTACTCGGTGCAAGCACCAGAGTTGATCCTTCAATTGGAAAATCACTACAACACCCCCACCTGGGTTGTTTTGCTTTCTGATTCTCTACCATTGAACTACCTAGTGGCCATTGTTACCCTTGATGCCACCACTTTTGCTTCGGGGCTGGAGATCCGCCAGTTTAGAGATGTTATTGTTATCTCTTAGTCTATGTCATTAAAAGAGTTTGAGGACATCCCCACTCTTTCCTGGAAACATCTCAATTCTCACTGGCTAAAGTCCTCGATAAGGGACTACAAGAAGATGAAGTCGGAGATCCCCCACGGAGACTTCAAGGAATGCATACAGGCGGGGATCATATTTTTGTCCAGGCTCTTCGGAGAACCCTATGCCAAGGAATTTTCAGCATAGATGTATTATTTCTTATACTGCATCACCACCTACAGTCAAACCTTCGACTGGGAGACCATTATCACCAGTCATGTGGACTTCCAACTGAAGAAGGTCCTTTGGAATTTGAGATTCCACATGACATCATATGTGTTATTGGCACTAGCCCAATAGAGATCTGTTCTTCAGGATATATAGATAGTAGGCATTCTCAAGAACAGGCCCAGACAGCATGTCCCGTGGGAACATTATCACCAGATCTAATGGGAAGCCAGCTTCCCCCATTTTTGTAGGGTAAATGACATGTTCATTTATCATAACATTTTGACACTTGGGATTTTGGGTACTAGCTATCCAAGGAGGAAATGACCTTGGTGACTACATACGGAAATTATTTCATGCATTTTTAGTAGCATTCTTACATTTGGGTGACTGAGTTCTCTGGGAAGCCCTACCTACTCCCTAGGCATTGCGGGGATAGAATTATTCTATTGGAGTTTTACAGGAAAATCTTGGAACTTCACACATTCTTCGTATTGAAAAAGGTCACCTCCATTCCATTTTGAATCACTTGTGGGAACTATTCTTGTAGTCTTGCTGTAGCTAAGGGATTAGATAATGAGTTAAAGAGTCTAGGACTAGCGGAGTTCCATCTTGCAAGAAATGATTTTGATCCAGTTGATAAGATAAGCACAGCACTGCCCTAGGCATCCACACTGCATGAGATTCACATTGAAGATTTCTGGGTAGATTTCCACGATGGTTTTGAACTTCAGGCCTGAGAGCACTCATGGATGTCCAAAGGTATGATGAAGAGCCTCAGCCTTTGGACCTTTCCAAGATATTTCTCAGATAGTGGGCCTTTTGAAGACCCATCATACAAGGACCAGGGGATTGATAAGTTAGATCTCCCTCCGGTGGGTTGGGACACCTTGAAGAGTTTAAAAATTGAGGATGTAAGTTAGAGCATCATAGAAAATAGTCACAACTACTTTGTACAAGTGTACAAAAGGAGCACCCGCAGGGGTCCAATTTTGTAGGGGTCTACTTTGACCTCCGGAGCTGCGGGACTGAGTAAAGACAAGGGAAAAGAAAAGGAAAGCACCCCAGTCCAAGTTACACCCCAAGGTCCACTCCCCATGTTAGAGAAATTTCATATGTAGCTAGAGGAATCCCACCAAATAAGTCAAAAATGAAGCGCCCACCTTGCCCGCGATCTTCCAATCACTCTAGTGGGATCTACTTCATTAGCAGTACTCATGAGTCGGTAGACAGAGGTCAAAGTAGAGTCTGTGGAAATTATGGATGTTGGGGACCCATTAAAAGTTAAGAAGGAAGAATTAAAGGGTAGATCATCCTTCGAGCATAGATATGGGCCCCGGCATGCCCAACGTTCTCCAAGTGGAACTCATCACCTTTTTTCCTGAGCCGGAGGATCCTCTGGCAGATTCCCCTCCACATGATGACTTTGATGATCTCTTCCGAATGGAAGATCTAGTGAACCTGCAGGCCGATATGGTAAAGGTAGTGGAGGAGATAGATGCACAAGAAGAAGTGGTCGAAGAAGAGGTGGCCTTGGAAAAAGATGTCTGAGAACAAGAAAAAGAACTAGAAGAAATACAAAAGGATCCACAAGACATGGAAGAAACACTGGTCTAGGGGTCCGAGACAGAACAAAGGCCAACACAAGATAAGGAGCCGATAGTGGCTAGGGAACCCAGACCTTTGGGAGAAACTATATCCCCAGTCATCACACTATAGGTTCCTTTAGTTACTCCAAGTGATCAAATGCCCTAGAGTATGACATTCGGTGAGGTAGTCTCTGCGGCCCAATAGTCAAATCGTGGCCAGACACCTCCTACCTCTCTAGAAGATGTGCTCATAGAAAAGAGTGTCCCAACAGATGGTTTTGAGGAAGAACAAAATAAACAAGATGAGGGGGATAACCCCAAAAATGTGGATACTGACACCATAGATACTAAAAACGATGAAGAAAATCTAGGTGATAAAGATGTTGCTGGTGCCGACAGACACGGGGTCCCCGACACCATAGAGGAGAACGCCACCAGGGCAGATGATACAGGGAACCCCGAGGAACATGAGAAAGAGTCAGATATGACCATGAATACTAGGGAAACACCACCAGACCTTGAAGAAGGCCCTGATTCTTAGGCCTTAGCAGCAAGACCTCCTCAGCCACCATAATGGCTGGTAGAATCCAAAATAAGAAAGGCCCCGATGGCAGCAAATGTTCCTTTCTCATTGGCTGAAATGATGGCCTAGAACCAGGAGGCTAAAAATCCCAAGAAGGCCTGGACCATCCATTCCCTCTAGACTAGTTTGGGAGGAAACACAGTTGCAATAGTTGCAACACCTCCCCCACATACAGATGCGGTAGTAGTAAGGGTCAAGGATTATGCAATTACAGAGGTTCCTCTAGGGAGGAGGGATAAGCAGGGTGAATTGGACATACTAAAAGAAGCTACCCAGGGAGTTGAGGCCTGGTATGACAAACAAGTGTAGAAGCTAAAGGAGGAAAGAGAGAAGAATGAAAATTTCCTTGGGATTCTCATGGAACTAACACAGCCACTGGCCGAAATCCATCTGGAAGCCTCCACCTCTAGAACATCACTCCTACAGGGTGACATGGATTCTCTAAGGGACATGGAAAAAAAAGTACAAGCTATAGATGGATGGATCGCAAAATAAATCAAGTCTATAAGATAGTTCCTGGTGGTGACACTTCGTGACCTTTATCAGGTCAGCAATCTTGTGGGCCAATTGAATTGCGTTGTGGTCTTATGGGAGAAAGACATAGAGAATTATGAGGAATGGAGGTCAGAATTGGAATAAATGATAAACTTTAGGGAGGAAGCCATTACCGAGATGGTAATTTTAAGAGAATAGCCCTTCAGATTCCTCCAGGCCCAACACTCAAGACTTGGCCTCAAAATTGAGGTGAGCAAGCAACTGGCAGAGGCCCTAAAGAATAGAATCTCAAGAGTCTAAAATTATTTAGATTTATATACAATATTTATATCAAGGGTTTTTCTGGTCGATCCCTTCACTACCAGGACTTGTGCCCCACAGGATTATGTGCTGAGAAAATTTGATGAGCTAATGGAATCCCAGTACCAACCCGCCAGGGATTTCGACGAAGGAAAATTTTCAAGGTTATCAAAGATGATGCTCTGGGCCCATGATTCAGTAAAAGTAGCTACAGAATTATGGGACGGGGATGAAGATCAATGAATAGTCTAGGGTCATCAGCAACTGATGGGACAATGTTAAAGAAATAGATGAGGATGGCATTGGCCAGATTTTGGAGGCCTTCAAGAAAAACAAGGAACAGTAAAGTTCTCTAGACTCTAGATATTTTCACCGGCAGGGTAAAAATTTTTAAAATTCTTTATTCTTTGAGCATAAGCTCCTAGACTCTAGAATTCTAGGTCTAAAGTTTTGTATTCTTTTGTAGTGATCTGCATCCAGGTTCTCTGGAGCTGACCGGTCATTGTCAAGCAGTTAATAAGGGGTCAGTAGGTAGGTTATCCTGATAAGGCATGTCACATAGAGGGATGGCTCTGATAGATGATTCTCCTATAGATGATTCTCCTGAGGTGTCTCTCCTACATTAACTTCCTGATGATAGTGAGCCACAATTTTCATTTATGAGGCATGTCCTCAAATACTGGGAAGATCAAATTTCCTCTATTAATACCCGAGCACTCTTCTCTAGGTCGATTCTTCGAGCTTTCTCTTCTTGTCTTCTTCCTCTATCTTGTCAGACCTCTGCTCTTTTCAAGGTGATTGTAGGTAATGCAGGTAGTACCGACCACCAGATAATATATTTTATATGTTGAGTTTATAGTTAGATTAGGTTAATTTTAGGGAAAACTATGTGTATAAATAAGAAGTCAAACCTCCTAATAAGGGTCAGCAAAAATGATGATTTTTTAGTCCAGCAAGTAATAGAAGATAGTTTTTTGTTTTCAGTTGTTTTAGGAGCTCAATACTTGGCAATTCTTCATAGTTTAGATGCTCCCTTGGAGCCATGATTTTACCTACCAGTGATGCTAGAATGCTTTAAGTTAATGAAGAAGGAGGAACATGTTATGACTACTGGTTATGTGTTGTTCTGATTTTGGAGTTCACGAACATCTTTTGTGTTGTATGTTTCTAATGTCCTTTGCCCTAACATTTTGTTTAGATTAATGATCTCATTTCCACTTGCTATTGAATATGTATGAATCATTGGTTCTATATGTATTCATTATTTAGTGTAGTTCTTACATTGGAGCATTGTTGATATTTGAAATATGTTGGATAACTATAAGTAGAAGTAACAAACTCTAAATCTGGTCCATCTTTTTTAATTTATTTGGTAAACATAACATGCTTGTAGGAAACCCCATCTCCATTGCTGAAATCCCCAAGGAAGGTGAGTAAAACCAGCTATCCCCCCGATCAAATAGTCACCTTCTCAACCTAGCTCCCCCACACCATCGAGACCCGACACCCAAGTTCTTGAAGGCCCGAAGAATTTATTCTCCAGAAAACCTTTACAGACATAGTTGGCCAGAACCTCGGTACCCGGTGACAACTTATCACTGTTGGCAGAACTAGTCACAAAGTCCCATCAACAAGACCTAGAAAAAGTCAGGAGACTCATCCTAGTAACCAAGGGAAGGATTGGGAGATCTAGTGGTACAATGGAGCTTTTGGTGCATAGTTGAATGTAGAATGCAATAGTGGATGTTTGAAGTTGGTGGAGAGTTCATAGTGAGTAAGAGGATCATAGAGTTATCCTCTGGATAGGGTAGAGTAGGATACCCTAAGAAGGCCCAAGGAGAGTTCTTGATTGGAGAAAGAGTGCTCTTGAGAGTGAGCTCCCCATCAGTGGTGTTTCCTATTCAAGTAAAACCAATAAAAAAGGATACTATTTGTCAAGTTCTTGTTATGAAGCTAACCTATAAAATTTTTCTAGGGAGGCCATGGATACATGAAATGCAAGCGGTATCATCAACATACCATCAATGTATCAAGTTTCCATACATGGGTGAAGAAATTACTAGAAGTGGTGATGTGAATCCTTTTCAATATCGCAACATTGTTAAACCTCTAAATGAGACATTCATCCCACATAATTGTGAAGGGGCTACCCCAAGTGCTTTTAATGAGAAAAATAAAGAAGATGGTCCTAGTTCCACTTTGGTCCTTAACTCGAATCAAGACAAAACTAACACATCAACATCAACTAAGGGAAAGGAGAAAGAGATTTTTGTAGACACAAGTAACAAGGATGTTAATTTAAGTGTTTCAAATCAAGAGGAGGGAGATCCAAACCCCTCTAGGGCTGAAAATGAAGGAGTCAAAGAAACACATTATCAAAAGATGACTAAGTTGGTGAACAAATTTGAGAAACAATTCTGAATCAATCAAAAGGGTGTGGGAGAATATTTGGTGTCCTTGTTTGATTTACCCCCTTCTCCAAAATCACATGGGAGGCCTAATAGTGCTCGTGCAAATAAAAAAATAATGCCCATATTATGAGATAAAGTGACAACTCACCAAAAGAGGAAGAAGATAATGAAGTTTTAAAGTGGTTGTACAAAGATGAAGAAGCTTTGAGTTCTCATGTAGAAAGGGTCCAAAATGTGAGCATCCAAACACATCAATATGGTAAGGGTTTTCACATCATGCAAAGATGAGATATAAAGGAAGAAGACCCTTAGGAATTCGAAATAGAGTTTTTCTAGAGCCCATACAACCTCCTTGGAGACATAAGGATAAAAATTCAGGCACAGGATACCAAGAACAAGGAAGTAGTTCAAGAAATGTCCAAGATTCCTATGAACATGTCCATATGATAGATTTCAAAAGTGAAGATGACTCCGGTGAATATGAATGGGATTATTTATCCAAGGATTCTTGTCATGACAAGGAAGTGGATGTCATCCATACTTATGCTCCTAAATATAGTACAAACATGTTAGGAATAATAGTCCACCAACACAACTGAGAGGGGGGGTGAATCAATTGTGAGACAAATTATTAAAGATTAAACTTTATAAACCAAAACTTCACATCAAATAATAATAGAGTAAATTCCAATGCAATAACACAATCCATTTTTGTCGAGGAAACCCTGTTAAAGGTAAAGCCCCAGTGGGAATTAGCACCAACAAATGATGTACTGAGAGTATAGCATCCCTCTTAAAACATTTAGCCCAATTAGGAGCTTATTACAACATTACAGTACACATTCCCTATTAAAGGAAAAACCATATTAGGAGTCAAGAGTAATAGTGGGCTCACTACCCAGGCACACTACCCAAAGAAGGTTAAATCCACCCTCAAGGATTTACAATCTAATCAAGTGTATATAGAAAATATACAATCTAGTGAACTGTCTGATAGCAACTCTTTGCTTGTTCAGTTCCAATGAAGTACAATGAACATATCCTCTTCCCTACATTCATCAGTCAATAAAGATTCATAGCTTCTTTTTCAATCACCTTCTCTTCATACACATACATACACTCTCTTCACATCTTCACATCTTTTCAAAAGAAAATATCTCTCATATATACCCTATTACAATAATTGATTAGGTCAGCTAATTAAGCTTTACTAATATAAAAATAAAAATTTAACCCCTTGCTAAGATACACATGGTATCTAAAATAGTTATGCATCAATTACAATACATCAGATACATTAAGATCCACAATCCACGCTCACAATCTACAATACACACTACATCACTAAAGTTGGCCCCAAATAGGTCTCCACCAAAATACACACCATGGATGACATCATCATCACTCATACTAATTTCAACCCATCAAAAAAATTATTGAACATTTCTTCTTTCATCCCTTAAGCTCGCATAACTTGAATCATCATTGCTTGTAAGATATACTCAAAACATAGAGACTCACTCTGTCAATCATCACTTTCATAGTATAGAAACCAGTCTTTACCAAAACATCTACAACTCATCCAATATGAAATATTAAGCCAAGATACCTTAGAAATAATATCATCATACATCCTTCTTCATATCCTCATCTTCGCTCATTTGGATTCTTCCGTACACTTATGTCAATCGTCATACAACAATGATAGCCAGTTTGTTCATAGAAACATATGTTGACATCAGTGACCAAAAATGAATGCCAACAAGATCAGTAGTAGCCAATTCCAACATCATCCAACAATCTCCCCCTTTGGCATTGATGAAAACATATGGTAAAATCCATTAACCCAAAAAGTGCTCTCTCTCAATACAATCTTCTCAATATCCTCAACACAATTCTTCCTAAAGTAGTAGGGATTTTCACATAGAATCTCTCCCCCTTAGACAAAAATGGAAAAGGTTTCCATAACTCTTCACCAAACTTCTGCAATGTGTAGATTTTTCAAATCTTCATGTCTGTAACAGCCAGGTGCAAAATTACCCAAATATGTTTTGTAGTGTTTCTTTGATCACTCCCCCTGAGGAGTAGATCCATACATCAAGTCCATAAAATGATATAGCTTTAAAATCCATTGGACTGATGCATACTTGCATCAATTAATTACCACAAGGAGGGGTTCTCACCCCAAACATGCTTCTAAGATACTCAAAAGCATCTTTTGGTAAAGGTTTAGTAAATATATCTATTTGTTGCCCAAATTTTCCATCCTATGTAATTTGGCCTGATCTACCCTGTATGACCATCTTTTCCCTTTATCCCTCCTAAAAGTGCCTCTTTATCGATTTTTGATACTTAGAAAAAAAGGCTTGCAGGTTTCGCACCTCTCAGGTCATTTTCCGCAAAGCTAAAAGAAAAGAAGAATTTTGCCTTGTGGCGGAATTCTACCTTAGGAGGTGATTTTCCGCAAAGGCTTGCGGGTTTCACACCTCTCAGGTCATTTTCCAAAAAGGCACTATGGTGGACCCCGCAATAGGTTTTCAAAGCACTTTTCAAATTTTCTGAAAACAAAGGGACTCAAGGCGGAGAATTGAATTTCTGATTCTTCGTGGCGGATTTCTACCTGCGGAGGTAATTCTCTGAAAAAGAGAAGGAGCTCATGACTGTGCGACGAGTTGAAGGAGGATGAGGTGGTCTCTCAGTCGCTATTCAGATAAGGTAAAAGAGAAATAGCTCGCGAGTGAGTGACTAAAGAAAGACATAAAGTCATCGCGTAGTCACCAAGCAACTCAGATGAAAGAAAAGGAGCTCGCGGGTGTGCGATAAGCAGAAAACATGAAGTTGCTCAGTCACCGGTTAGATAAGGTGAAGGGAGATTAGCTCATGATTAAGTGACTAAGTAAAAAGTAGAGATGGTCGCGCACTCGCGCACAGATTGAAAGCTGATGGAAAAGCTGAGCGAGTATGCGACCAAGATAGAAAATGCATTAAGAAATTAGATGTCGCTCAGTCACTTAGAATCCAAAGGCAAAAGAAAAGAGCTCACGACTGTGTGATGAAGGGATAAGTGGAAGGTAAGATGCATAGGCACTGAGTCACTGAGACTCAGGTGAAATAAAGGATCAGCTCGTGAGCTTGCGACTGAGGAAAAAGAGGCAGCATCGCTCACTCGCATGAACCAAAAGTCAAATTATGAAAGGATGGCGAGTGCGCGATCAGACATAATATGAGGTAAAGAGATGGATGCCGCTCAATCGCACAAAATCAAAATTCAGTTTAACGCAGCCTGCAACTATGCGATGATGAGGTAGATGAAGGTTTTCAGAGCCCAGAACTATCTGTCAATCCTAGGATTAGATTTGTTTCAATATCGGTAACAGAAAAGAGATTCAGAGTGTGATAGGCCAAGGAACAGATGGCATCGCTTACTCAATGAATGAAAAATAAATAGAAATATCAGATATTTTCTCAAACGCTCAGATATTTTTTTTATAGATGAAAAGATCAGATTTGAAAAAAGATCAGACGTTGCAGTTGTCAAAGTCTACAGAAGAGTTATTACATTTCAGAGACTTTTGTGACTCTTCTAGAGGGATAAGACTGCTTCTGAGAAAGAGTATTTATGTTGATATTATTTGGGCATGACTTTTTGGGTCACCAAGTTGCATTTTTGCAGACTTTTGAAGAGTTAGAAAGGTGGCTGGACAGGCCAAATCCGATCCAGAAGTTATTGCTTTCAGAATGCAGTTGGCAAAATTGTATAAATATGAGTTGAAGACTCATTGTCGCTATTTCTTCTTCCCTTTGGCTTGCTTGTTTTTGTAACTTGTTCTAAGTTCCTGACAGAGGTAAAGAGAATTTTTAACTCATTTTGAGAAGTAATATGCAGAGCTTAAAGTTCTTATCAATTTATTGAATTGTGTTAGCCTTGTCTCTTTTCTGCTTGTTTGTATGCATTGTAGATGGTAGATGGGTTAACTGTGAAAGATTTAATTTCCTCTTAATTCTGTCCCTTTGTAGCATCTACTTGCAGAAGAGTATGTTTGCTTGCAGGTTGTAACTTGTGTCTTATGTTTTGAGCTGTTAACTGTGAAGTCTTTCCTGTTAACTGGTTTAATCATGACCTTGTTATGAAATATTTATGCATGCCTCTACAAGAGATTTGTGTTTTACCTCCAATTCAAAGTTAGTTGACCCAGGGCCTTATCCTCTATGTGTTATGTTTTCATGTCAAATTCGGTGTATCACCTAGTAGGTAGTTTGCTTTCAGTTATTTCCCTTTCTATGCAATCATTCTAACCCTTTTCCCCTCAAGTTTACTTTCCTGTTTAAGAGAAAGTTAAGGTGATTATCCAAGAGGAACCAGCCTAGAATCTGGAGGTCTCATCTCAGTTAGTAGAGGTCCCACAACCTTGAGATGACTCCCTTGTTATACTAGATTATCAAGACCAAGAGAGATTGAGATCAGAGGCGCAAATTCAGTGTATAAAATTTCTGGCATGCCCGGTGGTACAATAAAGGAAGTTCATTACAGAACATTATGTTATCTCTGATATGCAGGTCACATAATATAAAATTTTAAGAAGTTGTTCTGACAAGTATATCTAGCGACTCCACTACTTTCAAAATTTTAGTCTAGCCTTGTTTAAAGTATATGAAAAGGATTGCAACTAGGAGCTCAAAACCCACTGAATTATTAGAGTTGCCCTTGAAGAGAGGTCACAAAGGCAGGTCAACTCAAAGGGAGTCCCCTGCAAGGAGAGTTCAGTCTACACCTCCTGATTCATCAAAAAAGAGACCTTTTTCTTTTCATCATAGAAGAAGAGGAAGATCTCTAACTAGGGATCTAGAGGAGGAAGATTTAGGTACAGCTCATATTGTTGTAAATCTTCAAGTTTCAGCTCCTGCAATGGCTAGAAATTTTGCCTTTGCACCTTTCAATCAAGGGAGCCCGTTAAATTTTGTAGTGCATCATGATGTGCCCTTGGTGGCATTAAAAAGCTTGCCCAATTTCACAGGCGAAGGGCAGAACACAACTTTTGAGCACATAAGAGATGTGACTACCATCTGCAGCATCCACAACATTACTTAAGAAGATGTCGCCACCAAGTTATTAGCAGCATCTCTAAAAGGTAAGGCCCTTGAATGGTTCAGAACTTTAGCTGTTGGGTCTATTACTTCTTGGGATGAATTAGGGGATGCATTAAGTAAGCATTT